>JAQFZC010005802.1:0-13525 GCA_034695205.1 Dicyrtoma fusca
TATTAATACACATCATAGTTTGAAATGTGTTTGTAAATACTTTTTTTTTGTGTGTTCCTTCTTGAAGGCTGTGCCGTGTTCGTGTGTTATTACAAGATGAAGATTTGAGAGATTATGGAAGAAATAAATTTACGAATCACAACTTTTATCAATGATTGCGAATTTATGCTCCAATCTTGATGACTGCCTGCCTTTACCCATGTACCTACCTAGGTTAATGCATACCTTGTGCAGACTTGCTGCAATTATTACACATGTATGTATGTGCCTTCTGCAGCCTGCTCGTAAACCGCACTACACTAACTTGTAAACTAGGGGCTACTATACAATAATGTCCACTAAATAACTACCATTCTTATGGATGTAATATGTATTTATGGTCTGTCTCTATATACTTATAATAAAATACACTAACTCAACTATTACGTACGTCTATTTTCCAGCTAAATGTTGTAAACCTACAAAATAACTGTCCCTGTATGTCAACCCCAGCGTCAACGTCAGCAAGCACGTGCATTGCCTTGTCGCTATATGTACACTGCAGCAAGGAAAGGGCTGCAATAAAATTTCTAAGGCTATAGCTTGGCCCCAGTTTAATTTAAATCACATTATAGCTTAAGAAGCAAAGGATCGAATTTGAAATAACTTTGAAAATGTTAGTTACACCTTTTGTAAGTAAAAAATTCAAGTTGAAAAAACTTTACGCTTACATGTAATTAGATTTACAAATTTTTAAACAAGCAATGGAAATAATATATGTATATCTTAATTTGCTTTGCACTAAAACATTATTTGATATATGCAATTTTGCCTCTACCATCACGTTCATAAAATAAAGCCTTGCTAATATATTATGACGTGACATGACAAGACGTTAAAAACTTCCTTTAAGCCTCAAATAAGGGTTTTGACTGGACTGACGAGTGAACGAGTATGCCTGTGCTACGGGCCTATAGTTGAATTTTTTATACTTCTTAAAATTCGTGTATAATTATTTGAAGTTAGCTGCTGAAATGGGAAAAATTGTAAATAGGGAATTAAAGCATTCGTCACGGCAGCTGAGGATTCATCAGTGGAAATAATGATACGAGCGATTACTTTACAACAACGTGTGCACATCTCACTCCCTTTACAACATAGAAGCACAGATAGATAAGAGCCTGCACCCAGATGCCTTGCACATACATGCTGTGCCTCTTAATCCCTTCAATTACTACTTAGGCTCCGTTCTAATTAACCTCAGAGATGAAACATGCCTTTTGTTTACATTATTCTCATTTTTTCCTTCTTTGCTTGAGTCAATTAAATACTGGTCCAAGGGCACTGATTTGCTAATGCAAACTTTGGACTTACGATTAGAAAATTCGAATGTTAAAATATTACATCATTTGATCGCCTATCAAGTAGTCTTGAACCTGGTAAAATCTTTAAATAGTAAAATTGAAGCAAGCACCGTAACTCGTAACCTGTCGTGCCTTGGTTATTAGCGGCTACACGGGATACATTTGGAAATAATTATTATTAATTGCTTATAATTATAATTATAATGATTTTCATACCGAAACAAATTGCAAGGAAGAGGGGCAGAAGGATCCAGACTTTCTTCATTTTCAGCTTTGTTAATTGCCGACAAGTGATGCTGAAGTAATTCATTGTAACTAAATATATACAAATTAGTTCCTGTATGCACAGGATTAGCAAACGTTTGTTTTACCCTTTACCACCCGAATGAAAGCAGGAGTAGGAACGAACTACGTTGTAGAAATTTTGCACTTAGATCAAAACCTTAGGTAACATTTCCCAACTGCCTGCTTATTAATTGCTCAAGTATTTTTAACCTTTACACCTTGTCCTGGGCGATTCTAATGCCAAAGGCACAGCTTTACTAACAAATGCACGGCAGTCACTTTTTGCTTTTTTTTATTACACCACCACGAAAAGGTAAATTGGAAGCAAGCTGCAAAACGTCACTTGCACTGTTGAAATGTACTACACTAGTATGTATATGTATACCAGCACAATTTGTACACAATTTTGGTTTCAACAAAACCTCTTTGCACAAGAGCACATTTACAATGTGGGAATAAAATTGGTTGAAAACTATCAATGGTCTCTTGAACGCGTATGAAATTGAAAGATGGATGTCAAAAATGTAGGTTTTTTAAAAAGTGAAGTCAATAGAAAGGTGAACTCATTCGAATCTATATGATCGTTACATTAGCATTGCCCCGTGACTAGTTATTTTGTTATTTCTTTCGTTTGTAAATAGTTGTTTTTGTTTTGTCACACTTTAGGAGTGATTTTTTTTCCTCTCTCTTGGTTGACACCACAGCGCACTGAAAAACTATGACTGTGACTAGGTCAGCTCGAAATACGACCAAAAGTCTATGCACAGCACTATATATCTGTATCTTTATTTGTTTGCTTGGGTTTCTTCTTGTTCTGTAGTTTGAGCACGCGATTTTGTCATCAGAGTCAGAGAGAGCTCAGAGAGCCGTCAACTGTAAAATGTAAACTGTGTTCTACTACTGGGGTATACAGGACGCCTGTCTCACGTCTCACAATCACAGGCAGCAATAGAGCAAGAACAAGTACAAGACCATAAGACCAGAGCCAAAATGTATCACCCACCACCAGTCAGTCGTCTTTCACAGGAAGAAACTTCCCTCACATTGACTAGCCAACCTCCAATAAAATGATTTGCGTACCTTACTTGCCTTGGAATGGAAGTAGACTGACCGTCTCGGGTCTCCAACAGCTTACTTTATATTAAATCTCTATTTATTTGCCCTATGCACTCTGCTCTGCTGCTCTCGTCTCCACTTGCCAAAGCCAAATGTGCACAGGTAAATGTGAGAGCCACGTTATAGACCCACTGCATCCCCTGCTGTACACACATCAAAATTTATGAGCTTTGAAAAACCTCATTCACGACTATGACGAGTTAGCATCTCCAGCTTGGTTCCCTCCCACAGCCACTACCAGCAACCACCCCCAATCTCCGACCCTCTTAAGATCGCCACCACGGAACTTCCACGGAAATTCCTAAACCCCCTTCAAAAATTAAAATTAGCATATAAGGAAGTAATCTCCAGTAAACTCTCCGGTCTGCTTTCTTTCAAGGTGTACATAGTGGGAGTATGTATATACAAAGGATTGTAAAATGTTAAATGGGAAGTGAACCCAAAGGAATTATAGGCACTTCAAGAAACAATGTGATTCCTTGTCGATACCGGCAGTTGACGGAAACTATTTACCTACGTACTTACTGTACGGTGCAATGAGCTGAAAATCAAAATGTAAAAATCAAGTGTAGCCAATTATTTTGAGAATTTAACAAATAATGCGCCTTTTAAAAGAAAGGGAAAGCAATAAAATTGATAAGGGGGAAGAGGTTCACTCAAAATCACAAGCACAGCACATCAAAGCCCAATCAAGTATTGGTAGCTACACGTGCTTGAATGTAGTGAGTGATGACGCTCAAAGAAATCCAAGACCAAGACCTAGTCTCCAGTACATATAATGATGTGGCTCTAGTCAGCGTCAGTACATATAGAGTACCTAGTTGTACTTGTACGGAACTAGTGTAGGCGTAATATAAGGGTAGAATCCGAAAACCGAAAAACGAACAATCGAACATGGACAAAGCATGGACAAAGCAAAATGATTAATAGGATTTCCGGCGTCTTCCACTTCACGAGCAATAATGTCAAAAAAAAATCCAAACTAAATAATCTCCAGATATAGACTCGTCGTGGTTGTTGTTGTTGCTGCCACTGCTGAAGGGGTGAGGCGATCGATGTAGACTCCTTATCATCCACACTCATATTAACACGCCGACAAAATACATCTGTCTCTCTTTTTCATCGTCAGCCACATTCTTCCCAGCACTCAAGACCCATAGAAAGAGCACCGTAGACCCACTCACTTTCTATCTCCCGTGCTACTCCTACATACGGCATACGTAAGTACGTACCTACTTTCTTTCTTGTACTTTGTAGGGCTTCCTTTGATTTTCATTTCCTTTGGTCAGAAAAGAATGCGAGGGAAAGCTATTAAGATTGAAAGTGGGTTGGACTGAGAGTTTTGATATGTTTTTGTTGTTTGTACAGATATTTGTACTTTATCAAGAAGCAACTGTGCACGTATGTAGGTATGTAATTACGGCAACAATACCCCTACGGGTTTAGCTTGCATGGGCATTTCCTCCTACGCCATGATTGAAAAACGGACTTGATTTATACAAAGTTTTGCCCTCCAAATCACCCTGTCTCACTTGTACTTGTAGTATGCACTGTTGCAAGTTAATATAATAAAGCCTGCTTGGTTGATCAAAACACATCTATACTGACCTGCTGAATTTATTAAATATTAATGCCACTCACTCTTGGATTCTGTCTTCTGTCCGGATGTATGTAACTGTACTAGGAATTCACCTTGAGACCGTAGAATTATTTTTATTAATTTGAACCTCTCACTGCTTACTCCTCAAATGGACTGCACGTGAAAGTTATTAAAGTATATTTTGCCGTAGAAAAATGAAGATTACTCTTCCCTGTGATGCCGATGACTATAACAGTAGGACGGAAACAAAGTGTATAACTGACAGAGAAATAAATGGAAGCAGCAGTGGCGGTACAAACTCAAGAAAAAAAACTATATTGGACATTTGAGCAATGTTCATGAAATTCGGATTCTCGGCATTTCCATTTGTCTGTGTAAATGTCCGAAACCAAAGGGAAGCGAAGGGCATAAGAAGGGAAAGCGTCTTCAATTCAAAACTAAAACAACCTTCTCCGAGCTCCTACGTACGTCTTCCCATCCTCCAAAGATTATCGATGACAGTCATGTTAGAAATATATGTGTGAATTCCTCCATATGGAGTTGTTTCCTATTTTATCGTCTATTTCTGTCTAATGTCTCATCTACGTCTATGGCATGCACACATCCAGACAAATGTTGCATACGTACATGCCCATGGACGTACTCAGATTCCCATTGCATTGTACCGAAAGAACAAGCAAGGAAATATAGCAAAACTGACCTTATTTGTGATAAGCCTGGCATGTCATTCTCCAGAAAATTCAAGTTGTTACACATTAATTTACCCTGAACTTTTTTTCTACGTGTAGAATTATTTGTGGTTAAACACTGAACTGAAGGTGATTTTCACAATAAACGTTTTTGGGGGGCGGAGTTAGTAGAATTTAAATATAGGTATATATGCTTGATGCTTTTTTCTCTCAAACAAATGAATACTTTGAACTCTTTTAAATTATAGCCTTACGCTTCCTTTGTTTCTTTTGCTCGATAAGCAATGCCCAAGAAAACGTTATTAATTATAGCTTAATCGATTTTATAGAAAGATTAGGGAGTAAATATTTTTTTTTTCACTGAATAGGGTACTTTATTTATACGACATTTTGGCTAGAAAAAAAAATAATTACATTTATAAAATGGTTAGGGTGTAAATAGAGTTCCCTGAACAAAAGAGGGAGATTAAATTAAAGTTCAAAGACTCATCTCTGAGTACTAAAAATAATATGCTCCCTTATAATGCATCTTAAGATTTATTGTTTATTATTCGTGCGAGACTGTTTCAGAATTTCAATTGGGATGACACTCTGTCTCAGGATTTATGAATTTACACGCTTTTTCACTGTAGCTCTGATTTCCTCATTCCTTTGAAAGTGAAATTAACTTTCTCTTTGTATTCCACACGGGGGAGTTCTACTTCTCTTCCTTCTGCTCCATAATTTACAATTCCCATGTAAATCTTCCTCCTTTTCATGTAGACCCAAATTAAAATATATGTACTCTAAAGCTTATGTTTGAACGTCGACGTCATCTCTGTCTCTTATTTAGACAGGTCGTCGTGCCACTCACAATTTGTACGAAAACCCAAAGGCAATAATATTCTGTCATCTTTTACCCTTTTTGTGGAAAGTTGAAAGTTCGCACTTCCTTGTTTTGCCGGTTCATTAAAATATGTAGAGGTACATAGGACAAAAATGTGGCTTACCAACAACCAACACCATGCCTTTAATTACCGTTCTTTCTGCAGGCCATAAATCCTTCGGTAGGAAATGGGAACGCCTGAGTCACAAATTATTATTTTCCTACATTAATCTTGGAAAATTTATCCTTTTAACCTCAGCTCCTCTTCCCACTTACTTCCCGAAACGGATTTACCTACCTATCTGTATCTGTGATAAGCCTTTAATGATTTTTGGATTTCCTCCTTTGCTGTCATCACTGAAGCCCAAAAATCTAAATATAACCAAAAAGATGGGTCAGGAGCCTTTGATATATTATTTTTGTTATTAGTGGAACTTTTGTACTAGCGGTGATGACGGTGGTGGTGGGACGCCTGGGTACGTCGAACCTTCCAAGAGTTGTTACAGATAGAAAGTAGGTTGTTGTGACAAGTATTCGATGAAAGAAGTACATTTGAAAATAATTAAGGGCATTAAAATTACATTTTTTTTCAAGACTAAAAGGACTGCTATCATTAATTTACCGTAATTACCAAATAAAGTCTACTTTGCATTCAATTAGATTACTAAAAATGTGTAAGTAGAACACGAGACGCCATAGAAAGGAGAAAAGAGATCAACCGTGAAATTGATAGAGTATTATATAGGCTTTTGGAGTCTATGAGTAGGTATTGGTATTCTAATACTGCATTTCATTTGCGTATCTGTACAAAACCGGAATACCTTCACTACACCAAGTACATAGTTCGTGGAAGAAAAGTTCCGAAGGCTAATGCTAAACCAACCATCAACTGAACGAAACAACGACACACGGGCATACCTACGTAGGTATCCACCAAATAGAAAAGAGAATAGGAGGCCAATACATGTTAGACCCCTAATTGTTAATGTAGGTGTACCATTATAGATTATAGTGCATACTACGTGACTTGTAAAAATTAATGTTAGTTGACTGATTGTCGTGATCGTGATATACACAATGCTATATTATTCGATGGTCAATATTTGCTCCTTTTCGTCTCGACTCAAATAAAGAGAAAGCACGCACCCAATTATTCCATTACTAAGAAGACCCAGAGCCAAGACCAACGCATGTTTTCATGTTTCTCTTTATTCTTTCTTTGTTCTATGGTCCCTGTGATACTCTTAAGTGTCATGCTCCACACCAGACACACAATAGACCAATACAGGAAGAAACTGCAGGGGCAGACGATGTTATTATGCATAAAAGTGTACAAACTATAAAATCCCCACTAAAATAAGTCAGGCTTGCTTTCCTTTCTTTTAACTTTGTGAAGGGAAGGCCAGCAAAAATACAATCACAGGCACTTCTGCCTCCATTGCTACTCACGATCGGATTCAAAGGGCAGTCTTATTACCTTCCAGTGCGAGTAACTAACAACTAAATATGTATTTGACGTGAAATCTAACGTGTACAAACTACACACGTCAGGAGCACATATAATTACATAATATGTACGTACCCTGCAGGAAATGAAAGGCCTGCAATTGTGATTGTGTGCGAAATGTTACGCGGTCAGCAACGGTTTCATTTCCGGACAAGTTCCAGCAGTCCAGTCTCGTCCAATATAATATGTAGTTCCTCACAATCACAATGAACGATCCGACACAAAAGGAAATGTATTCCCCCAATACAATACCCCATACAAATACCTATGTCATACTGCAGAAGAGAGCGGAGGAGACAAGGTTTCCCTCGAATAAAGAAATGCTGGGGGAAAAGGTTTCAGATATGAATCAAATCAACCGAAAATGAACGTAATATGCTCACGGCTTGACCGTGAAAAATTTCACCTTCTCAATCTCAATGACTTTATTAATCTAAATCCCAACATCTCGATGGCCTTTACTCTCTCAGCAATCCAATACTTAATAAATAACTTGGGTAAATCTGAGCCAAAAGGACGAGCAAAGAAAGAGTGACTGATTGTGAGGGGGAGGCAAAGCTTGGTAAAAAGTATGGGCTCCATAAAGTGAACGGTAATTACAGGTACAGCCTTTGCTTATCCATTAAAATATTGAAGTAACAGTGCCGGATCCGCCGGATTACGAGCGATTAGGTGTATCGAAAGTGTTCCGTACAAAATGCACGTATATTCGTATTATTCTACCGTAGAAATATCTGTAAAACTAAATAATATGAAATCCCGTATGTTTTGATGATATGAGTAGTAGAAATAAGTAATGTGGAGTGACGCAACGGATCATTGTAGATTAAGCACACATACAAAGTTTAATTATAAATACTTCCTCTAGTTATTTACGTACTTTATGGAAATGTGCTAAAATGGTATACAGTTAGTACATTGTTATGAGTACATTCAGATATGTTGTAAGTACAGCTATTAGTAAAGTAAGGTACATCGGATGTTAGGTCGGCAGGTAATAGGTACATGTTGTAAATTGACTTAAAATTAATTGATGCCGTTATGCTTATTATTAAAAATGCCAGGTAGGAATACATACATACATATTATACATAGGTAGGTACTTTGTTACATTATAGGGTTATTTTACACACGAACATTGTACGAGTAGATAGCAGCTTTTGAATCTGAGTCCTCTGCTGTCCACATTCAAAGCTTCTATCTGTACTTTAATTGAGGAAATAGAAAAACTCGTAATGACACAATATTTACGGATCAATGAAGCCAACGCTCATCCTTTGCACTCACTTACTTAGCAAGTCCGGGCCATTAGCTCATCGTTAGTTTAGTTAGTGGTGGGAGATGTGCTATAGACGAACATTTTTTAACCAACAAAGGAAACTAATTAACGCCCTTTCGTTATCCTTATCATTTGTCGGCCTTTTTTTTATATCATAGCCTTCCTTACGATTTACAAACTACTACGTTGATCACATTCAAATCTCCATTTCACCTTTGATAAAATCCCGTGTGAATTTTGTGCATACAAAGTACCATCACGTCCCAAATCCGTACGTCGTAATGATATTTGTTCCGAAAGTGAATCCAACCACTAACTATCATTAATCCTCCATTCGTAACAATTACAAAACAATTAAACAAGTCAAATAAATATCCTCAATTAGGCTCACCAACTCCTCCAATTGACAGTTAGAACAACATCTACATAAAATGGCAATAACATTTTGCAGAGACCGAGACGGATCACAAACAAATTACAAGTGACTTGCCCTACTTTGCTAACATCCACCAATAACAGTGACACCAACATTCGGCAATCAATTTGAATTTAAAGTGTATTATATCAGTATCCGACGTAGTTCTATTTCCATCATATTAATTAATTATATATTGTATAAAAGGAGAAATTGCGAGTGAAGCACGTACAATACAAATTTGTTAGTAACCGTCAACGTTGTTATTTGTGCCTCGAACCAGAAATTACGATTTAAAAATTAACATAACAATATATTTTGAAATTGTATTGAAATCGGACGTCGTACGTATTTGTCGTATTTTCAGGAATAAAATTATCACGTGTGATTCAACTAATGTATTCATAATTCATTGTATTGGAAAGATTATGTAATGATTCTGTAGTCAGCATCCATTTTGGGCAACCAAGCCTTCATTCTCGTTTTGATTTATACCCATAAATTGGACTGAATGCATAAATCAACCCAGGCTGATTTAATTGTTAATCTGAAGCTGCTTTTATATATTTTGTTTCAACAGTTGCTGCTTCGTCATGTGTTGCTGTGCTAAGTTTGAAATGTTCAAATGATTAAAATCTGCAATTTCAAAATACGCAGAGGCCCGACTAATTGCTCCAATTAGACGAAGAATGTGGAGAGCCAAACCATGAAAACTTTGATGGGAACATCTGAGACGGAGAAATTCCCTGCATTTTTGCTTTCATCCGTTTTCATGGTTGTATTGGCGATGTCCAAGAGAGCTTTTTTCTTCCCTTTATCCCCCTTCTCACTCTTCCCTGGAAACGCCACGTTTTTCTTGGAAGGCACTGTCGTGGTTGGTGCTGCTATTGTTGTGGAGGGAGGGGCAAATAATTTGGTGGTTCCTGGAGTTTGACTTAATGTGCCTGCACTACTACTACCGATACCAACGCCCGTATTTAATATTCTTGGGTTTTTATCCATTTTTGGTCCGTCCGGAGACATTGGTTTATTCCCGTCAGGCACCGCTGCTGCTGCATTGTTGTTCATCGACGCTTTTGTTGTTGTTGTTGCTGTTGTTGTGGTTGTAGTTGTAGCTGTGGTGGTGGTGGAAGTCGTAGCCGTTGAAGTGGTTGACATGCCTGTTTTGATTCCTGTTGCAGACTGTGAGTTCATCATAGACGGCGTTGTTGATGCTGCCGCCGTGAGGGTGGCAGTGGCAGGATTCGTGTTACTCATCGCGTCTTGACTGCTGCCGTCTAGCGTAGGATTTGAAATTGAAAAACGGTCATTTCCGCTAACAACTCCATTGTTGGAGCTGGAGCTCCCTAACAATGTATTTTCTTCAGCGGTTAAGGATGACTCGAGGAAATTGAGAGATCTCCCAGCATTTATTCTCGAGTGATGTGTCCCATTGAAAGAGGAATTCATGCTGCTCGTGGAGGGAGAAATATCTTGGGTGGGATGCTGAAGATGATCATTTCCTTGGGCAATAATAGCGTTCACATTTGCCCCTTTAGAATTGTCCGAGTCAATGCGTCTTTCTGCAAGGGCAATGGTATTACTGTGCATGTTGTTCTCATTTGTATTTCCATTATTTCCATGCATTGTAGTGGGAGTGCCTTGATCCTGCGGCCGAGGGAAAGGCTGGTACCAACTGGACATGTTTCTTATTTTAGCCTCCAGCAGCAGCTGATTTTCCTTGAGCGTCCCGGTCACTCCACCGTAGCCCATGGGCACGTCTTTATCTCGAAGGCTACGTCCCGTGGCCACATCATTCCCATAGGTATAATGTGTATCGTCTGGTGGGTAAGGTCCAGATCGGCCCATAAAAGTTTTTCCTCGATTCCCCGTCACGGTCACGTTAACTCGCATTCGCTGGTGAAGGTAGTCGTAAGGAAGCGGGGACAGAGGGACGAGCAGTGGCTTCTGAGTTTGACTCATGGTCATGGACATGTCCATTTGAATGTTCTCGTCAGTGTTCCCCAGACTTTCGGCATGTGTGAATTGAGCTGAGGGTTCGGAACGTTCCTCCATGAGTTGACTCAAGTCATTTGGGCCTTCATCGTCCATCAAACATCGATGGCCATTAAATCTGAGTCATAAAGTATAATTACATAGGTGCCTATGTTATAAAGCCAAGTCATCATCGTCCGAAAAGCACTATCACATATATTTGTTCATGGAAGCTTACCCTTCTTTAGCACAGGAGTGAGTGACAAAGGCCAGTAATGATTTGTCCAGAGTTCGAACAGCATAAGTTCCAATGTCCCCATCAAACCCACGGTCCTCGTACGGCCCTTCTCGACAAACATGATTTGCATTCATCGTCATCACGCACTCCTTAAAGTCTCTCATGGAGCTAGAAAAAATCATGAGCAGCAGAATGATTAAGAATGCACTACGGATTTGTACAAATATTTAAGTTATGTTGACAAATGCACATCTGCATCTCACATAAAATGACCAATGAACTTTCGTAAATTATAAAAGAACACGTGATTGCACCGTAGATAGAGTATACAATTGCTTACAAAGCAAAACAACCCATTTCTATTAGCTTTTAAAATCGACGTGAATTGCAAAGACAGAACCAGGCTTCCGATACTTTCTCATACATAATTGAACATTCTGGCATCTTTAACAAAAGATTTAAATATGAAATTTTCCTTCTGTTAAAATTTTTTAAAAGACTTTTGAGAAGCACACATATTTCGAATTTCTCTTTGGATAAACGTTATTTTGCTTTAACCGTAGCAACTCATAGCGATGTACATAATCTTGGTAGAAGGCTTAACCTTCCATATGCCGTTACAAGTATGGTCGGTCATTTAAAAAGTATGAGTATGAGAATATTATGTAGAGACATACCAGCAAATTTTTTTCATGGAATTCACAGTGACACTGATGATTTGATCGATCATAATTTGGTACTGAGTGCCACAGTAGTTTTCTCCTGTGGAAATCCTTTTGATGCAGTGGGCGTGCCGAAAGTATTCTGGAAAAAATAGAGGAAATACAGTTTGAAAGTGCGTGCGTGCGTGAATGAGAAAAGAGAGACAAAGTGACAGTAGCCACCGAAGTACAAATACGTTTCACGCTCCACTCCATTCATCCGGCCTCTCAACTCATTCAGCCTCTCATTCATTTTTAATCAGCGAATTCTCTCCGTCAAAGGAAATCTTAATGGTGCAACAAAATCCACTATAATTCCTTCACAGCCATATGTATGAACGTACATACTACAAACACATCAAGGGTCATGCACAGACGTACCTATAAAACACTCCACTCCTACTGCCACACTATGTACATATATGTGTAGTGGGTAAGTAATAATAATAAACACTCCCCATAAATGTGTAAGTAAATAAATAACTATTCACAAAGGCACCCCGCATTTTATTTGTAGTATAGCCACGCTTTCCTCGTATTTTGAGTTCCAATCATTTTTAGATGCGAGAGATAGTCGTGAGATATAATTACGTATGTAGAACGTGCTTGAAAATACCTTCGCTAGATTGCTTGTCCGTACACACAGTCTTCATGGAAGTCATTGGCTCTTTGAAATATTGGTGAAATTCTTCATTCTCCTTCCGTGTCAAACACCTGGAAGTGTAGTTGTACGTACAACCAGTCATATCTTCCCACATTCTGCGAGACACAAATTTTCAAATTATTTCATTTTTCCTCGCTGTTTTATTAAAGGAAATGTACCGAGTGCAGCGTACAGAACATACTATCTGATCTTTTGCCCAATAGCATTTTTCTTCCGCTTTTTAATCACGTCGCCACTGTATCCACAAAAAGTTACACATTTATAAACTGTGTAATTAAATATATTACTGTTGCTGAACATTACCTGCAGACGGACTGAAGCGTTTCGTTGTCATCGGGAAATGTCATATTAGGATCTTGAAGCATTGACTCGGCTTTGTTGACACAGTCTTGTAGATTTTCACCCTCACATGTTTTAAGCAAGGTACATAGACAGTAGCCTAGAGGATGAAGTTTAAAAAACAATTAAGTAGAATTAATCAAAAATATTCAAAGTCAAATATGTATTGGGTTACATATTATATCTTTATATCCCGTCTAAAATTAAATCTTGCGGTGCTCATTATGCAGATGCAAGGAGCCAGAAATGAAACCACCAAAAATTATTTCCATATTTGAAGAACAAAAAAAGTAAGAAAAATCCAGCTGTTGTTGCTAGATTAGTTTTTACGAGTTGTACGACGAGCGTTTGACACAATTAGTGTACCACTGATTTTATACGAGCCTCGCTAGGGAAAATAACTTTTTATTTGGAATAGACAGGAGGTACACTCTACCAAAATTCATGAAAAATGGAGGCATTTTTCAGTTGCAACGCATTAAAATCCCATGTGGAACCCATTTAATCTAT
>JAQFZC010005803.1:0-13518 GCA_034695205.1 Dicyrtoma fusca
GTTCGGAGCGTTGTTTGTTCAAGCGCCTGAACTGCACAATGAACAACGTTGTTATTGTGCGCAGGTCACACCAGTGGCCACAATAACCCCTGGCGTTCAATTTCCTTTCGCGCCTATTTTCAAAGGATCCGCACGAACCAATTGCTCCTAGCTTTGGGTCGGCTGGATGTGAACTTGTTGTTGGTACAGGTGAAGGAAGCCCCTCCTCCCCTCCCCCCTCCCCTCCTCCCCACCAGGGGACTCGACAACTTACGGCTGCTGCTCATCTGCTCTCGCTTTAACACTTGTGCTCACAGTCCTGGAAGCCACTGGAAGGACAATTCCTAATTTTGCCTCAGTCACGAACGACACCCACAAAATGGACCTTTTAACTATTAGACACGGGCATTTTTTTTTTCCAACTGTCCTCAATTTTGTTTTTTCCCATTACTGATTACGAAATTCAGGAGAAATTCCTGTCCTCAGCCATTACTCAATTAAACGCAAGATATTCTACATGTATGCCTTTGACTTTACGAGATTGAATCAAAAATACATTTCCAACCTCAACTCATCCTCAATCGTGTTGTTATTGTAGAAGAGGAGTTTATGTTTAAGCTTTTGCCCCGTCTGTCGCCTGTACTAGTCGGGTAGCTGTGAAAGTGAAGTGAACCTTCATACCACCTACAATCAACAATTAGTGGTCAAGTCAGTTTCCAAAGTGAAAAGTGAATTATTGAGAATTGGGAATAAGTTTTAAAAGGTTTCAACTCTCCAAAATTATTACACATGAAATATGTAAGTACGTACAACGTATCTAAGGGCATTTATTAGTAAAGCAGTGACAGTCCAAGTATTATGCAAAAGGCAATGGAATTCAAAAGCATTATTCCTTGTAGCTCTTCACCATTCCTTCACAATTGACAATCATCTCCATTCCCACTCATTCGCACCCTCAACGATGCATTTTTGCCACAAACCCTTATCACTTATTGTCCCCTTCGTCGTTCCCAGTAGCCTTTCACTCTACTCACTAACTCAACATAAAACAGACCTTCTAACCAGCCCACTTTCATTCAGCATGCAATAATTAGTACTTAAAAGTGTAGTGTAGCCTTTAAAAGCATGGATTTAAAAGGATTTTGCAAATCCCAAGAGACAGATTAAAGGGAATTTCCTGTGGAAAAACAAATCCTTAAGCATGTTACATTTTAGAAAGTCAATTTGTGTTTGGAAACTGTTGACTGTATGGACGTAAGGCAGGTGTTGCCCTAACTTTGAACTTGTTACCTCTTTTAACCATTTCAACTGATTAAACGTAATTCTGTTCAATCAATTTTGAGGAAGTGGTTCTTGCTGTGGTTGGGAATTAAGGGCCTTTTGAAATTAATACTCCTCAAACTGAAACATTTTAATCTTTCAGACCGAGAAGTATCCAGAGTATCCTGTAGGCATTGCATTAGGTTGCGTGGAAAAGATTTGGAAAAAGGCCTTGTCTTCTACGTAGGTGTAGAGCAGAGCTGAGCAGATCATAAACTGAGCGTAAATGTGCGTACAGGCGTTCCTTAGGCTTTCCCCAACGTTTCGGGCTCGAGCGTCTCTGCATCCACACATTTTTTTAAATGCGTCATCACCTCAAGTTAAAGTTAGTCATGATTGTTACGTTTTAAACCCCTGCTCCATTTCTCCACTCTTCATCTTCTCCTCACAAGGAGACCCAATCAATTCAACCTTCCCCACTAATCTAACTTAACTCCGTACATACTACTAAAATAATTATCTTAAACTTGATGCCCCTTTTTCGTTCCCAAAGCCGCTTCTTTTCCAGTTAAATGTATTGGTCAAGAGATTATGCTCAATTATCTTAATTTCCTTTGGGTTTTATTAGTATGAAGCAGTAGAGAGAAATTATGAGCGACTAGCCATTGAAATGGGTAAAAGCAATCTTCTCATCTCGCGGTGACCTCTCTTTGTCTTTTAGTTTTTTGTTTATTACGCAATTAATTCTGCAATTGGCTTCATAGAGACAGATGAGCTGCATAAAATAAGCTGTGAGCTACGAGAGGAGGTGGAACAAGTCAAAATCCCTTCCCTTGCCCATTCCATATCCATATTACATGAGGCATGTATGGAAACGTCAACCGAAAACGCCTTCTTGTAATAAATACGAGTATTATTTGCTAAGATTATCGCTCGGCTCTACAACACTCACTTGATTAACAGAGGCAATGAGTGCTTAAGACGGGTGGTTAGTGCTCGTAAGATCGCTAACCTGAACTGAGGATGCGGATAACTGCAATCCCACTGTCTTGCTGTCGCTCCTATTATTATTGCCATTTCCCAGGACGCGTAGAAAAGGGAAGCTTACAGCTGCAGGCGAGAAGAGTAGGGAGAGATCAGAGATGCTTAACAGTATTAAACAGCTGCATACTTGAATAGAGGAAAGGAGAAAAATAACTGTGCCAAGTTGAAAAGATGACAAGAGTGTTTGTATTGGTGCAGTGAGGGCTGTGAGGGGAGAGGGAGAGACGTGGTGCATGTTTATGGAGTAAGGGGGGGGGGGGAATTAAAGATGATCTGTGAGTGTTGAGTTGCATGAACTCTTCTTGCACTTATGAGCCAACACGCGGAAGATGCATGGAAATAGTTGTGGAAGGACCTTGGGCAGGAGTTGCAGGAGTTGCAGAGAGGGATCTTTTCTGCGGGGAACTCCAACACTCGTCCATCACATCTTCTCAAACTGGATTTCCTTTATTTTGTCAACTTAGTCTCTGCCCTCTGCTCGTCTGCTCTGCAGAACACCAAAGTTCATTCAAATTCTGTCTTTCAGCCTGTCTCATCTTGTCCACAAACTTTCCCCCGTCCTAACTGCGCAATTCCAAGGCCCATTTTGTACAAATTATTATAATTTCCATACAAACTAGTCACACACTTTTCAAGTAGATGTGAATAATAATAATAAATTGTAAAACAGGAAACTCCTCACAATTGTTATTTTGATTATTATTCACACAAGTGTATTTTTATTTTCTCAAGTGAGATCCAGCTGTTCAGCAATTTTGCCAGCACGCAGCATCAAGCAAGAATATTTCCTCAAGTGGTGGAAAAACTAAAAGTGAATTAAACTCGTGTCAAACTTCTACCCTCGTTCTTATTTTCGGGTCCTTTTCATCAAAGTCTTGCAAGTTTATGGGTAAGGTTTTTTTCACAGTACAATCCATTCCCCTTCAAGCGTCAAGTGTCAAAATTAGATTAAGCATTCTAATTTTTTTAAACGGGCCTCGGAACTGAGGGGACAGAAAGGTACAGAGTAATCCGAAAAAAGAATAATAAAGAAGGGTCGTTTTAAAAAAACAAATCCAGGCCCCACCAGGCAGGGTCCGAAGAAAAAAGAACAACTTTATCAAATGAGTGTGGTCTGTGAGTCTATGTCCATGGCGATTACGGAGAATAGTTCTCAAAATACCTACTGACTGATAAATGTTTGTTCCAGTATTTGTATCATTGTTATCCTTATTATGGGCTTTGATTCTTGCCAATAAAACTACCTATGTATACACATAAGGTTAGTAACAAGCATTGTCTCAGTTTCCGCTGGTCATGACTGTTGCATAGATCTAGTTTTTCCTTGTAATCTCCAATAGTATTGGAGTCTCCAATAGCAGTAGGGCATCCTCAGGAAATCCCTACACTGTCCTACAGTAACTCTGAAAAGTGCAACGTAAATTTGGTCCTTCTGTATCTCGGCGACCTTGGAGGTTGCAATAAAAATAGAAATGGTTGCGTTATCTGGAAAAGAATAGCTTGCTGTTGATGCATAAGAAGTATTTACGTAGTAATTAACACTAATTGGGGAAAAAGAGTTGTAGGCTACAATCGTCACTTGAAAATAGAAATCCTTTCCAAATAAATTCCCTTCCTGACACGACAGTTTCCTGTAGATTTTCTTTGTCCCAAGGACACAAGTGTTCCTATGATAATACTCAAATTGTCTCAAATACTTGTTGGCCTATGTTGGTTCTATTTTCGTGTCCCTTCCAACTCTCATACTGAGGACAAAATAAAATGGGCACTTTCAATAAAAAAGGCTATTTACAGAATTTCCCAAGAAAGGTATAAGATTGTGGAAAACCCCTTACAGTAACTCCAGTGCTGCTACCTCCAGATATGGTGGCAGCTAATTGTAGGTCCTTGAAAAATCTATTATAAAGGGAAATTTTAGTATGTGCAGTCTTAAGCAATGCTGTCAGTCAGAATCCCAAAAATACAGCAAGCATTGGTATTGAAAAAATCGTACCTTGTAGCCACTGCTCATCATCGACAATCTTGACTTTATAATTAAATTTTTGGCTATAGGTGCTTAATTATACACATACACTAACCTAACCTAGTTCAAGTTTATTCCAAAAAGGTCAAGGTATTTTCCATATTGCCTTAAAAATGAATAAAATGTGGTAATCTTTTTTAAGGGGGAAAATAAGAGAGAGGACACATGTAAGATAATGATAATTGTCTTGTGGACAGATTTGTGGAAATCCTTTGAAGAGCAAAGAAGATTATTACTGTTGTTGGGTAAAAGTATTGAAGATGGTCGTGGTGGTTCTTCGTGGAGCGTTCGGTGGGCTTGCGAGTGGCCAAGTTGACTCGATCAAATCCCCAGACTTGGATTCATCTCCTCTTCGTTTTCGAGACAGCCATTCGCCGACCATTTAGCATCCGTGGAATATGGAAGGAGAAACTCTCAAGTGCAGAGCCCACATGGGGTGAAGGCCTCATGGCCGGAGGGACGGGCGCTGCCCTTCCCGCAGTGGGCCTCGTCTTCCCCCGACCCAATCCAATTCACTGACATCATTCACTACGAGAACTTTGCTGGACTCGTTGAGCTCATCTCTCAACAAACCGTCGCTGCCAACAAATACAACACCGTCGATAATTTCATCAGGTACTGCAAATGCCCCCCCACCTCCCCCCCCATACCAAGCACACTTAAATCCTTTCCAAGGACAAATTAATCCCTCAATGATTTCAGGCGGACCAGTCACTTTAGCTTTGATGAAATGATTTATTCTTTTTCCACAGATTCTACAGGGCCTTTCGGAAATCCAAGATTGATAGCCTCGACCGATTTTACCGGGAATATGAGCCTCCAATAACACGCTGTCATTATACTTGTGTAGGACTTGCATTTGAATTGATTCACCAGCTTCGGAGCTACCTGTCCGACAAGCATGATGCCTACAATAAGTTCTACGTCGTTTCCTGTGAAGAGGTTTGTGGAATTATTTAAAGGAGCAAATCAAAACAATTACCATGTAAAAGTGTCTACGTGAACATTCTATTTTAATTTGCCATGCCCATGTGATAGTGTTACCGCCTCTTCCTCTTAAACTAAAGAATACGTGCAGTAGCGAGGGGGGCCAGGCCAAGTCGGCTCCAGTTTGCGTCCTGGACTGGATCCTTTCCAGGTTTAGTTTGCCCCTTTTGGAAGAATGTAGAATTACATACATGTATATATCTAGATAGTTTGAAAATGTATGGAACTTTGCCTGAAACATTTTATGAACTACAAGCAGGATAAATATTTTAGAATTTTCTTTCATTCCAGGAAAACAATATTTTTAGGTTCAATTTTTGAAGCTGATTATGTATAGTAGACAGTGGTTAATTTTAAAAGTGCATTGCTAACAACAAGGAGAGGGAAAAACGAGGAGGAAGGGGTAGGTCGTAGTATAGGGGTCCAGAAGGGGGGTTTTTGAATTTTTCATTTAGAAAACGCGCTTTCCGACCTTTCGTTGAGCGCACATGTAATTTGAGTGCTTTGCTTTTGCAGGTGATTGAAACCTTGAATTCTTATGTGGAAAACGTCCCTCCAGACAGAACTAATGTGGAGAAGGAGCACATTTTGGTCTGCTTGCGCATTGAAATTAGGACGAGACAAAAGACAAGGAAAGGATTTCTTCTTCTGGATCCCGGCTACCACATCTCTCGTGTGATTACCGTCATGGAAGACGCTCTGTACCCTCACACAGGTGGGCAATTAATAAATAAAATACACTTTCTAATATTATACTTGACAGCAGACTGGAGAAACTGGGAGATATCCATCCTACAACTCCCAGTCATCCTCACTCGTCCTTCTCAGTCAAAATCGTCTCAATTCTTCTTGTTTCTTCTTTTTAGGAAAATTCATGCAGTGTGACGATGAGAGAATGACGAAAGAGTATAATTATTCACTCGTGAGCCAAAATTACATTGCATGGGATGTTGCTGAGACAAAAGGAGGAATGTCGACCTCCCACACGAACCTCATATTTGCTGGCAGCCCATTTTTGAACTCCATCGAAGTTGCAGAGCGTCGAAATCTCATGTACTATTTCAAGTCGCTATTACAACGAGATTCCAAAGGGAGACTTTTGGCAGGACTTTATTTCAGCATCAATTCGGTATGCAATTCAATCTTCCCATTCTCACACAAGTACATAGCATCGCCGTCTTTCTAATTAAATGTCTTTTTATTTTAGAGCATTTCCAAGGTAACAATATTCTACATGGAAAACAACAATCGAACAAGCGTCAAGTTGAACCTGGTAAATAACGTTAAAGAAACTCCGGAAATTCGAGAATGTGAGCGTCAATTAGAATTAAAGAAAGGTAACCTGGTTACACGGTTGAATACCATCAATCGAATTATGCACGACAAATGTTTTACCGATCAAATGTTATCATTGGAAGAAAGAATTAGTTCAATATCTGCTGAAAACTGAAACTACTATAATTTTATTGTAGCTGACCCAGCTGCACTCAAAAACATTTTTCAAAGAATTATAACGTAAATAAAATACATTGTAGACAGATTAACTATTACTATCTTAAAAAAGAGATTGTTTCTTGTTACACTATAGAGAATATGAATTGAAATATTGAAAATATATATTACATACGTAATACACATTATTGTCGCTGACAACCCATAAATAAAGATAAAATAACCTTTCAAGATTATGGCGAAAATTCCTAAAAAATATTACCAAATAACCGTATTTATTTTTTAACAATGGTTTAATAATTTCACAGTAACTCGGTAGGGTAAAAAATTGTTAGCCTAACAGAACATACGTCTTCAACTCTTCGCTCTGTGGTGTTCAGAATCGTTCTCAAGAGTCCTTTCCAAGCACTCAAATTTGGTAGGCGCTATTTTGCAATATTTTTAGCAAATGTTGAACCACAATTCCAAAACAACGAAGAGTGAAAAATCGGCACAGGCCGCTGCGACGTTGGTATCGGAAAATAAAAGAAGTTACAGTGAATTATGACTTGAGTTGGATTTAAAGTTGATGAGCAAAACTGCTGCTTACTCTGAGAAGTCCTGTTAGTTAATTTACCGACAAATTTTACTCTACAACAACGTCGTTTCACACATTTCCTTTTGTTCGAACGCATTTGGAGCAATGTCTTGGAGATTTAATAGTTACGTATTGTCTATGATTCAAATCAAACTATAGTACTGAAATAGCTTTACGAATGAATGTTTCATAAAATCTTTTATTTCGAATTTATTTGAGTTTGACCTAATTACCTTATCAGGCCACTGATGGAAAAATACATCTCTAAATAACGGAAAAACTAACCAAGGTTTTTAAAAAAATTGTAAACTGTTTAAAAGTCGTAATACATTAAAATAGATCTCATACCCCCATTACAATAACGTGAATGTACAGTATGACACCGTAATTAAGGTTAGTACGTACGCAACCATTTTCGTAGTTTTTTTTTGCTCCAGTATTTACTTAATAATAAGTTAATAAATACACTCACACCCACATACCTCATTTCACACACCAAACGTCTCGAAAGTACTGAATTTCAGATCAAATTCAACTGTAAAAGTAATGCTGTCAATACATCCCGTTTCCATTTGAGTGTACATATACATTTACGTGCTGTCCGAATATTGCAAATTCTTTTTTCGTCACAGTAAATTATTTACAGTTTACAACAACTAAACATAGTCAGTACTTTTGCCATCGCCGTCCTCTAAATACGACGTAACTATGACTACAGGGAAGGTCGTAGGGTTATCTTAGTTGCACATTCGAAGGATACGAAATCCGATTATTGCTACTGGCATGATTTTCAACAGCTCTGGCAATTCCTATTTGTTGAAATACAACCCGCAGATTATCCAGTTTCGGCATCAGCTCTTTGTGGAAAACAAGAGGCATTTCCCAGGACCGTTTAATGGAAAATCCAAATTCGTTCATTATTCGTAGTTGAGAACTAAATGGACAAGAAAAAATAATCACACAAATCAGCCAAACCCCCACAAAGAGAACAGTTACCCAGTGCCACCCACACACTACGTATTTCGGTTAAGCAGATTCTCCCAATCCCAACAGGCTTTTACCACTCCATTCCCCAACTTTTGCCAACTTTTGTCTTTACTGGATCTTTGGAGTCAGTTTGGCGTAAGGTTTGGAGTAATTCAGTCTTACTTTAGTGTAGGGGACCTCACGTTCCTAATTTTTACAACAGCTTCAGTTTTAAGTGCACCGCATTTGTATAATTGTTCCCTATTCAAGTTCAGGAGAAAAAACATTAATTGATGTTTGTACATAGGTCATACTAACCATCTTAGTTCAGATGGCAAGTTGCAATAATTTTAGAATTATTTTAAGATGCTTCATTAACTTGAACTAAAGTAATTAGAGATTATAATAGCTTTTTAAAATGCCTGTTTACCTCAAAAAAGGAAAAAGGGAGAAAACTGGAAGTGCAGAGTACCCTGGCGGGCTGGCGCGTACGGAAAGAGTGCCATTTTGTGTGCAAACACAAGTCTATTGACAATTAGTCAACTTTAAAACGCTACTCGCCAGTATTTCTTGTCCTGATCGATTAAATAAATCATCGAAGAGGAAGGGATCTTCCTAAACAACCTGCCATTTAGTGCAATGCTAGTTAAAATGACATCTTTCTGAGGCATGAGGGGTTCTAGAATTAGGAAAAGTGTATTTAACATGTTTCAATGTCAACAGCTATTTTTACTCTGGACTATGCTTGACTACTTGGACTAAACTTGAGAAATTAGGTGAGAATTACGCAGTGGACGATCCTGCATCCAGCTACTACACAACTACTACAAACCTTAGCCCGAAACGTGACACAAAGAAGACACAAAGAGGATAACTGTTTAAGTTCAAGTAGAATGAAAGGTAGCAGTGGGTGAAAGGAAGAATAAAACTCGCAACGGCGACTGCCGGTCATTTTAAAATACCCAAACAGAATCCACTCCGCACCGAAATTACGGGAAACAAGGTTAAATACCGATCCCGGCTCAATAAGCAGTACACGCGACTGGAACTGACTAGTGAGACGAGGATTCATTTTAGCAACTCCGTCCACGAGTTTAAAGTATACTAATTTGTTCCGGTAGAAAAAATCAGCAAAGAATTTGTTTTCAAAATGGTTTTGATTTTTTTTAGCAAACCCAAATGTTATGCCACAAAATCTCATGTTTGCATGCATTTGGGTAGGAAAGAGTGGGGTGACACTTAGCCGGTGGTATTACACCGAGGATTTGTACACAAGAACTTTTCGAAGGCCAGATTGAACCGACATGATTACTGAAACAATCGCATTTTGACATTACCTGTTTGGTAGATAAACATTAACATTGTATCGCTTGAGCAAATCCACAGCTCCAGTGTATACGGAAATATTTGGACCAATAATACTTAACAGGTGTGGAAGGAGAACCATGAGTATGTCCGTCGTAAACGGCTTGAAGTTAATAACATGAACCACCTTCTTTTCAACAGATATCTAAGGGAAGGTAAGAATTTAGATATTTGTGGTCAACCCCATCAGTGTCACGCATATAGATATATGTAATACAATCTCAAAGATGATGAAAACAATGAAAAAAATCCCATCCGTTTTGGACATTCAAGCATTCAACTAATAAACAAATTAGATGTGCAATATTAAACAAGAACTACGTAGCCACAAAAACTAAAAAAAAAATAATACACATGTGTCCAAAATTGCAAAAGCCAACCACCATTTCAATAGCTGGCCGGTTATAACCATTCGTCAACCCTGATTGTTCTAGGCTTTTAATTTTTGTAATTTAAAAGGGTTCGGTTCCCGCAGCATCAACTTATTGACGGTCCCTAAACTATCTTACCCATCCATGTTAGGAATGGTTCAAGGTTTCCATTAAAGCGTTTACAAATATCACTGATTCCAAGATAACGATAATACCGAAAACCCAACATGAGCAGACACAATGCCGGAAGACCGATATTGCGGTTTTTCGTTCAATATCATTTACATAACAAGGCTACTTTCAGATAATAAATAAGAAGCAGAGGATGGAAAGGCGATTTCGACTAACAGGCCATAATTTTTTACTCTGCACACTTACCGAGGAAATTTTGTACGCCCCTGGAAGAGCACTCTCCGGATGCTCATCAATGTGCGGCAATCTTAATGAATCAGTGGGAGGTCCAGCCGCTTTTATACTTTGTAGATTACAAGTAGTTTTATTGAATTCGGGGATGGCATTGACTAGCGCTGTGTTACTTGGGCTCCCATTCGCATCAGGACGTGCAGATGAGCGCGTTGTTGCCCCAGCTGAAACACTAATAGAACTGGCTCCATTTATAAGTCCACCGCCTGGACCTCGGACTAACGTTGTACTTCGAGTGGTTGTGGAAAGACAGGTCGTAATTTTTTCGTTTGGTGCTTGTAGTGGGTTCCGGGAAGGCTGACCGGTAGTCTTTTGTAAACTAGTTTGAACTGATGTGCTATTTAAGAGACCATTTAAATTTTGCTTCGGAAGTAACGATTTCCCTTTTGAAGGAGGCCAACACTGTTCTGTAAACACTGTTCTTTTAGGAAAGTAGGATTTCAGGTCGGAGAGTTTCACTATGTTTAGGGAATCATCCGCAATTAATTCCTTTCTTACTCCTTGAACTTTGCAGCATATTTTAAGGTACGATAAATCCCACCCTGACAGGGGCTGAAAAATATTCAAATAAAATTTATTTAGGTAACTAACTGTCACTGTTGGCACTGCAACGACAAAAATATTTGTAAACCAGCTGAAAGAGTGACCAACTAAGTAGTGCTAAAGGTCATAAACTTACTTTTGCTTTTTCTTTAAGAATATCAGTCTGGCCTTCAAAATAAAACAAAGGGACTCCTTTTTCACAGTTGCTTTCATTTCGGAGAATAGCATACGGAATCAAAGACTCATTGTTAACGCGCACAAAACCACAACGAGAGAAATTGCTGTCTTTATTCTGCCCACCACTTGCCAGTACTTTGTAGGCAAATGTCAAGTACAAATAGAATTCTTCTACTTCCTTAACTGTGACCAACAAATCTGTTTCTGTAAAAGGCTCATTTCCATAAAATCCATCACAGTGCCAAGAGTTAATATAGGACAGAAGCTTCGCCTCAGCTGCAGTTGCCTGTAATAAAAAACGTAAGGAGCATCATAACAAGTTGAACTCAAGTAAATCTCACTAGTCAGGAGTGTTAACCAGATCAAATCATCGAAATCTCTAGATAAGTTCCACAAAAGTGTAAAAACATCAAGAACAATCCATAACTACAGCTAGTTGTGTTTGAATAAATGTAGCATTAACTCCTTCCTTTCATAACTACATGGACTATGAGAGAGCAGTAGCAAAATCAACCCCAACGCAATAATCTGACAAACAGAACTTACTTTAACCGCACTTACAAAATGGCTGCAGAGTTTTGCAGAATCGTATATTTCTTGGGGCAATACATTGAGGAGATGGCCCATGACGGAAGTTTCCACCATTCGAATACAACAATACAGTGAGCCGCTTCGAAATAAGCACGGAAGAAACTTGTCCCCAATTGCATGCCACGTGAATCTCCCAATCGCACTATCAATATCAAAACTGTACAAAACACGACAAATTAGACTTTCTCTTCATTTATGCACGGACCTTACTGTGTCATTAAATAACCCTTTCCTCTTTTCCTTTTGTCATCCCAATTCTAAGATGTCATTTATGGAGACGCCCTTCCCCCCACCCCCTCCATACATAATGACCACCAGTTGTATCTAGAATTTCCTTCGGTTTTCTGTCTGAGTACAACTTGAGTGTTTTTCTGATAAATTAACTTCAAGCCCATTGACACTAAGGAGTTGTAGCACTAAAATTTCTGCCTATAATTACCCAACTACGTGACCCCCAAATTATTAACAGTTAACTAGCGAGGAGGGTGAGATGTATTTCGGCAAAATTTGAAAAAATTGAAGCTATTTGGGCGGTGAATAAGTCGTGGAGTTGGAGTTTGATCCTACAAAGAGTATGTCTCCAACAGCTTTAATTAATAGCCCGCATCGCGGTTAACGATAAAGAAGCAAGGTCACATTATTAATATGCAAATGGTTTCGTTTCGTTTGACCTAAAATCGTCTACAATCAGCGTCTCGCTCTGTGAAGCTTTTACATACATTACTACATACATACCTACTACGCAATACGCAAGTAGATTAATACGCTTCACCGTCCAAGTCTATTTACCACAACTATCACTAACATATTATACTGCTGGGAAGAGACCTATAAAGGGACCTCCCATCTAATGGGTGGTAATTTTTCAGGTTTTTTGTGTTCTCCAGTCCGTTTCACTAGTCTACCGTGGAAAGCTTTAATGCTAATTAATGCTTATTACTAATAGGAGAGTGTAGCTAAACCGTGAAAATATAATTCTCCTATCACCTATATTTAGAGAAATTACGCTATTTTTCTTCATGACCAACAAACAGACTCATATTTTCTGTTTTTTAGCTAAATATTAATGCAACTGCATCTGAATGCGCGGTTAAATTAATTGAAAGTGAGGTAAGTATAGGAAAAGTATAGCAAACCCAGAGTTTGAGGCAATTTCCGTCTGATTTTGTCCGGTCTGACCAAGAGTAGGAATCTGAGGAACGGGTCGAGTCATCAATTTTTTCGCCCACTCATCAATTTCACGATCCTCCGCTGACCTTTTTCGGGACCTATCGGCTTCATTTTTAATTTGGGCGTCCGTTCCGATATTCATTGTATCAAACCATAAGTAGATTTCTAGTTTTGCTCCACGAGGAGTAGTCACCTCAAAAGAAAAGGACCTAAAGTCACATTATTTCTAATTTCAGTTACATCCTTTTAAAGAATATTTCAATGACGTAATATTAACGGCTGGTTTTTAACTACTGCCCGGGGAGTTTATTAGGCCAACTGGTGTCAATAACTCGAAGGAATCTTCAAACGTACGCTTGTTAGATTGTAAGAGGGAGTCTTTTGGACCTCGTGTCTGCCGGAAATAAAGACCTATATACTTAACTAACATAAGGGAGACGGAATGTGGCGTTGAATTCTTAAAACGATCTGAAAAGTCAATCCTCCACCAGCTCTCAACCGCCCCCCCTTCCCCCCCCCCCCCACCGGTGCCAGTCAATTAGCAGTCTAGTGCCTGTGCTATCTGTGTGACTAGTGTGATTTAAATTAAA
>JAQFZC010005804.1:0-13518 GCA_034695205.1 Dicyrtoma fusca
TGATTCGGCCGAATTCGACCCCAAGAATTTGGCATTTGGCCAGCTTGTTTCTTCCGACATTACTACTTGGAGAAATGCATATAAACTAATGGAGTGGATTCCAAAAAGTTCGATGCGGCTATAATGTCCTCCGGGAGGCAAAAAGTCCGGTGACGGCAAACATTTTTGGGAAGTAAAACGCCAGCGAGAGGGAAAAATTCGATCTATGGGAGACCCTAACTGGGCATGGGACTTTTTGCCTCCACTGGACTTTTGCCCCTATCGGACTTTTTACCTCCACCGGTCGTTTTGCCTGTACCGGACTGTTTCATTACCTCTTGTAAGTGGCGTATTTGCCTCCAGTGGACGTTATGCCTCCCGAAGGACTTTTTACCTGCACCAGACTTTTTGGGGAACACTCCATGATAAACTACATATTTTACCCGTCCATTCTTCATGAATTGAGGGACACAACGGTGACCATCCTTCTCCCAGCTCCTACTCACTAACAACTTAAATACACAGGTGACTGACAGGTGACAGGAGCCAGAGCCAGTTAATGTAGATCCAACAACTGTTTCAAGGTCGGTTGGTATGCCAAATGTTGACTGTTAACTCTGATGCCCAGCGCAGACCACAGCACACAGTGCGCAGTGGATGTTTGATGGCAATTTGTTTAGTTTTTGAACCGGAAGGAAGTAACAGTAATTTGAAATTAGAACTAATCTTGGAAGCTCTCAAAGTTAAAGTAGCACACCGTGAACTGTAATTTTAGTTTATTGTCGGATTCGGCTAACTTGGACAAAAATTCGAATGATTCGGCTGAATTGGACACCCAGAATTTGGTGTTCGAGCGAGCTTGTTTTTTCCCAGAGACCATCATCCGCGATCCGCATCCAGTCCAACTCGCTCAACGACTCAACTCAGGCGTTGATAGAAGAAGTTCGAAGTAGTGAATAATTATATTTATATTAAATTACTTGTACATGTGTCTATTGATTTTGAAGTGTAATAATATTTAGGATGTTGTATGTGTTCTTTGGTTATGTTGTTATGTATGGGAACATCCAGTCCAGCTCACTCACTCAACGACGCAAATCATCCGGCGATCATAGAAGTTCGAAGCAGTAAATAATTGAATGTATTAAATTATTATATTTATTGATTTTTAATGTTTAATTTTTAATTGATCTTTTTATGTTGACTGCTAGTTCTGGTCTTACTGATTCATGATTCGAAGTTCGATTTTCGAAGCTAGAAGTTGTCAAGAATTAAAGCTTACCATTTTTTTTAATAATATTAAATATAATAAAAAAATGTTATTTGTAGAGCATAATTTGTATTTTTGTGCAGCACGTTTAATATTATTGTTCGTCATACTTAATACTTGTATTCGTCATAATTAATATTTTTATTCATCATATTTAATAGTTCATTAATTCGTCATAGATGCATCAAATAATGAAAAAAAAATCATTTGATCTCATCAAAACCGCATCAAGAAGGTTACAGGGATTCATATGGTCTGCATCATATGCTTAAAAAATTTAGTATTAAGATCGCATCATATTTTCCAAAAAAGCGCATCACATGATGCGGTTTTAATGCATCAAATAGGACTCACTTTTTGGCACTTTTGATGCGTTTATGATGAGTTCCAGATGTGGTGATTTGGTAGAGTGTACTTACCACGCTTAAAGCAGCTCGAAACAATTGCGGCAACTCACCATAACAACCAATTTCGTATAGTTTGAATATTTAAAAGCTTACTTAAAATGTAGGAACATCATATTAATTAGTTGAGCAGTGCAATCAACTGCATATATTCCTAATATCACAAAACACTATGCTACACAGCAATGAATGAGACCATTTATCCGATTTTGAATTAAATTAAAAAGTGTGCATGTAGAATAAACTGAATCCAAGTTTTAATGACAGTACGAACTTTTGGGAACATCCACAATTTGTGGAAGTTCTTTATAATACTTTTATTGTACCACCGAGGGGTTTCATCCAATGTACATTTATTTCCCATCAAATCGTTTTTTCATTCTCATTCAGCTCTAGGAAAGATCATACACAAACGTACCATGAAATATAATTTCGTTTGCGCGTTTGTAAAGATAGTCCACAATCCGTGCACAGGAAATCATAAAAAAATGTCAAGACCCACAAACCTTCGTTCTCGTGTTAATCGTTGTAAAAACGTTAATCCACATTTTGACTGACAAAATTTGTGGACAACCCCTTGAATTTATTTTACATTGTGTTTTGCAAAACTCATTTTATATATGCTGAAGTCCAACGTACTAGAAGGCAGAAAATTTTGAATGTTGAAACTATGCATTTTGCAGATGCCGTACATACCTACTGGAAACATAGTGCCTATAGGTGCATATTTCATGTAAAATTAAATTGAAATTAATTAATTTTGAGAAAACTGTTGAAACTGTGTGAAAAACTGGACAAAATAATTCCAAACAGTATACGGCCCCTTACGCAACCAACCTGGATTTAAAAAAAAAATCCAAATCCATCGCTTATTCCAAATATTTTTAGTGTTAATGTAGTATGCCACAGAGAGACATCACATCAAAAAACCAATAGACACGTGAGCTTCATAGTTCAGCATCTCAGAACAGTCTATTATAGTGTGCGATCGTACGAGCCTATAAAGGAATAAACAAATCTAAATGCATGCACAATCAAGGTTCTAGAAAGAAGTTTAAGAAGGTTGTAGCTTTAAAAGCGATAACGCAATTACTGAGTATACTGACTTAATATTTTTATTCTGTCCAATTTCGTTACAAGCCGTGAAATTCATTGAACTTAAATTTTTATAAACATTTTTTCTGCAAGGATAGCAATACACCTGTACAATAGCAATTTATTCTGGAAAATGCTAAAACAGCTTTTCATCTGTCTTCAAAAGGAGTGATAAAAGTATCCAATGAATTTGCCATTTTGTTTCTTACTTATTGTTAGCATTATGGCTCCAAAACCATAAAAAGGAATAGATTCGTACAATTTCTGTAGTCACTGACGAAATCTTTAATACCTTGGGTGCTTACTGCTTACACATTTCGCTAAAACCTTTAGAAAAGCCCTGAAATGCTGTAAGTATCTTGGGGTTTTGCAATGTTGCCCAAAAAAATGGACATGGAAAGAAAAGAGTACGGAATGAATTATTGGATTAAATATGGTCTAATAGAAAGGGGGATTGAGACTGCAGGAAGTGTCAATGAAATCGATTTTCGTTTCTTGAAACTCTTCCAATAGCTCCAGAGAAAGTATGGATAAGAAGGCAAGAACACATATATATATAGGTATATATGTATATTCCAAAGGCACGCGTACATTTCTCTTGCATACGGAAAGAATAACTGGAAAGTGGGCAAGGGAGAGATCAGGGCAGGGAATGCTGCACATCAAAGAATTTCCCTCCAAGATATATTTTCCTTATTTTCCATTCTTCCTTCTTGTCTTTATATGTGTGTCTTTCCCCAAGAAAAACGTTCGCAGAAACCGAAAAGCACCGCATGTGACTTTAAAAACTACTCAGCAGAAGTTCTAAGTAATGGCTAGGCTACTCCCTCCATTTTCTTTATCTACACAACTTCCCCTTGATGGTGAAAATAGTCGAAAATTTTCAGGAGGAAATTTCGTAAACGTGAAAAGATACTGCCACAGCATTCACACATATCGGGTATAACGCACACATCTATGCGAATCTATGTATAATGGAAAACATTTTATTTTGTGTGTGTAGCCATATTAGGCAGAACTAGTAAGGATCGGGATCCAGGATGATGATGCCGTGGATCCCGCCTTGGTGCAACCATGCCACGACTCTATAATCAAAATGATACATAGACTTGACAAACATGACTTTCCTACTTTCCTCTTACTCCCAGCTCACCCTGCCGTAGACAGTCAATACTGAAAAGCATGTACGTAGCTGTAAATGCGGTCAATGGAAAAGGTGGTTAAGCAGGTGTACTTTGTATTACACGGTTTTTATACGAGGAGATAAAACTTTGGATCAAATTCCGATATCATGATCCACATCAGACCGCAATGTAGCCCAGGGAACTATCTTTAAAGTAAATCTTAGAAGTTAGAAGGTACTCCACAGAGCTAGGCAATTCACTCGTTCCACGTTGGGAGAATTACGCAAGATGTGATACGGCAGAGAATCTATTTATCAAAACTTTCTTTTCCCGCAGTGTAGGTAGGTTACAAGCTCCGGGAACATCCTAAATCCTTTACTGTACCAATTTAGGACGGGAAATTGCATCAGATAACTGGTCTTAACTTGATTTTTCTGCATTTAATTTCATTAACAGTGGTTGGCCAACTTTTTTCTTAAGCAAATAAGGAGACATACCTAATTCGAGTGTATAGCATATATGTAGCATACATATAATTTATATAACTATATACACGTGCCCGTGCATTTGCATGCTTTTCCCTCCATGTTATTCTGAGCCAGTTTGTTTTTCTGCACAAGTGTGAGAATGCACAGGGGTTTGGTGTGCTAGCAATTAAATTAATTACTGTCCATCTGAACTTGAGTGGCACGGAGTTAGCAACATTAGCTGCCAAGCTGCTTTGTTATTTATGATTTTTCGTAGAACGAAATGAAGGGAAGACTGAACTCTGCTGATCGAATTGCAGGCTGCTTACTTACTACGTACATACTACTTACTATACGATTGTTGGAACGTTTTGGAAAAAAGGTAACAAATGTAGCATAAAAGTAAACACGGCGACCTATACATTACAAGCTTAAATATTGAACGGGTCCGGGAAGCTTGTGGAAAGGAATGGAAATCACGAGAGTTTGATAATGAAAAATGAAAGGGAATAAAGGGAAAAGGGACTGTTTTTTTTTACTCGTACTTGCATCCGTGAGTTATCAATAAACTTGACTGGAGTGGATAAGTTTTGGTAATGAAAAGTATTTATACTTGAGGTAGTCGGTGTATGTTTGTTCCCACTAGTTCTAGGGTGATCGTGTGGATTGGCGTGCGTGAGAGAAACATTGTGCATTTCTCCTTCTCAAGATTCAAGTAAATCTCTGGTAATTTTTATCCTTCTACTCTGAGTCTATGGAATCTATGGTTAGGCTTTTACCTATAAGTCTGTTGTGAATGGTGGTGGAGGTGGTGGTGGTGGTGGTGGTGGTGGTGGAGGTGGTGGTGTGTGTGTGTGTAAGTGTGTGTATGAGGCTTGTGTATAAAAAATGGTATTCGTACAGATTTTGGTTGTAGGAAGGAGTTTGCACTCCACTTTTTCTATCACTCTGAGGTCCTTTAAAATGGAATGCTTGTGTTGACCTACATTGGTTGTAAGTACAAATGTAAGGAACATTGTTATCTGCTTCCCCTCCTATCAGTGTAAATACTGCATGGGGATACATACATCCATATGAATTTGTAGATACCAGTCAGATAACTAGCTCTGGAATCGAAAAACCAAGAGATCGACGACTATTTTCTTCTCCTCCCTATTTCCCTGTATCTTCTCAGAGTCATAGTGAGTTGGTTGTATAGATACATCTCTAGTTCTTTTCTTACATCCCCCGGTCGCTCTTTCTTCTACGTTTACCTTTCCGTCTACTCTCTACAGTTGTCCTATTTTCTGGTGGGGCTATCCGTCTTGGTCTCCGCTATGTGCATCCATATGTAAACCTTGCCATTCTTTCAGTCGTGACCATAGAGATTTTAGTATGAGGAGCCGTCCGCGCGGTGCTTCATGGAATCTTATGAAATCCAAGGGGTGCTAGACTTACGAGCCTCCATCTCCAACATAGGCACACACATTAGAGTAAAGATAGCTAACGTATCACCCACAGAAGCTCAACTAGAGACGGAGAGATACTGAGGGAATACATACGGGGCATCACTAAGGCATGGGTGATAACAGTTGAGAACATACCTATCATCACATGGAATTCCCAAGTAAGACAGTCACATACATCCACCTCTTCTTACATTTCCAAACCAACACACGTATTTATTTTGCCACGGGCAAGACGGAAGACTGACTCTGTTGAAGACCATGCGGTGATATTTAACAAACAGAGAGAACCTTCATCCAACCAATAAAACTTTCAGCCTCTTCTCACAGTCTGCACACCAGGGACTTTCACTATAGACTTGTGTGTCATAGAGATATAGCCACTGTGGCAGGGAATCCCTTAAAGGCACAATTACCTACATGTATTGGATTAGAGGTGAAGACGTGTCAATGAAAATACTTTTCACTTTCCTCTCTGATCTACAATAGATGCTTTCTTTATACTCTCCCTCCACACTCACTAATATATTATTTGTAATGCTCAAAAATCAATGGCTTCAAAGTCACTTTGCGGACATGGAGTCTCATTTTTTGTTTGCTGCCCTGCACAATACTTAATGTGTATCTAATATCTTCTTCACACCAGCCATTATGTCCCTCTTTTTATCAAGAATCTATTCATGCCAACATAGCAGACACAAAACTGTATTGGGCAAAGTAATTATTATTTTCAAAAGCAGTCAAATTCTTAACTCCATTGGACGCCGAGAAGCACATGAGGAGGACGGCGCATTATTGTATTAATTTGAGTAGTGCAAGTTTTTTTGGAGTAATTTTTGGCTTCTTTTCTGGTCTCTTTTTAGTGTTCTGAATGGTTTCTTGTTTCGGTCCTTAGGACACAAGTACTGTCATATAGCAAACCTAGCTTTCTTTAGCCCCATTGATTTTTTCGCGCCTCATAAGCTTTCCTTTTAGAATTTTTCTTGTAATATGAACCTATCGTAAATTAGGGATGGCACTTAATATGAGTAACTATAGTATCTGTATCTACTGCTCATGTAGTGGTCATTTCAGTTGATGCCCGTAATTACATAGGATCGGAAAAATATCGCTCCCTTAAAATGTCACAGGCACAGCTACCGTACGTGTCCCTTTAGTTTCCAGGGATACAATTTTTTGGTTGCACCAAAAGTATTCAAGTTCAAGTTTTTCATGATTAATATCAAGCTGAGCAACCGGATTCAAAAATTGAAGAAAACATTATTCCTTCCTTGCCAATGAGGTTCAACTTAATTAGGTCCCTTTGGAAACGAAGCGCATTTTTACGGTACACACTAAAAAGGATCCAACCACATTCGTAGCAACATTAGTTGAAATGCTTGCATGTAAATCAAAAGTAATTGTGAGCCGACAAAGTTTGTGTTTACACTCTAACTGCGAAAATGCTCTTCAAAGAACGACACAGGGGACAAGATTGTGATTGTGGGCAATTAATGAAGATCGTGGTCTCACATTGACGCTATATATTTTCAATAATGCTATGAAGTGAGAAAATCCGTTCCTTTTGCCAAGGAATATAAATTCATGGCTTTCTAATAAATCTTAGGATAGCGGTGTAGTTCAGTCAAGTCAGATCAATTTGTCATGAGCAGTAGCAAAAATTATCCGAGCTACAAACTGAGAGAATTTTGAGCTTACAGAGAAAATACTGAAAATAGGCATTAAATAAAAGAGTGAAGGAATGATAAAATGGGTCCTCATGTGATCTATATATACTTACAAATAGAAATTAATATTGCAGTTCTACTACCACCGCTATGAATCCTGGGAACCACGATTGGTCGAAGAACTTTGATAATACGCATTAGGAGCGGAAGGCATATTTGGACACCATAACAAATGCATGATGTCATGTTAGACATGTTCATTGAAATCAAATTAGTCATACGTAGTGGTCTGGGTCTAGTCTGGGTTACTCTCCAACAACAAGATAAATTGTATTCAGCTGGAGCACCCACAGGCCCATGTGACACAACAGCCAGGATGAACTCCCATGTAGTGTTCAAGAGATACTACGTGTTGTACATTTACTAATGGACATGTTCTGAAGGAGACCGTCTGTTTAGCGTGTAGAGGGATATTTCACATTGAGACGTATCCATGTACTTGTGAAACTGTAGCAAAATGAAAGAGCTAATGATGGTGCATAATTGACTTTTGTTTCAAGAATCCACTCAAGTTGAACACGAGGCTGTGGTAGCATCAGAGAAGCGATAGAGAGAGCTAGAGCTGTTGGAAGACACCCGTTTAGATATTTGTGTCAGCAGAGACAGCGACAGAAAGAGAGAGAGAGACAGAGAGGCTGAGCAGTAGCACAGTAGCCCTCCATAGTAAAAGCAAGTGCACTCTTCAGCCAATTGCAGATTTCCATCCTGAATAAGGGGATGGAAGTGATATTCGACGGAGGCTACTACTATGTGGTAATGATTAATTCCCGTTGTTTGCACTGAAATAAATGTTTGTTGGATAACGAAGTTGGTGAATGAAAGCGAGAGTAGGTAAAGATATGAATGTGGGATAGTTGGCCATGTAATCTGGGTGGAAATGGTAAAAAATAAGCAAAGATAAAAAGAGGAGAGGGAGAAAGAGAGATGCGAGAGGATAGCGTGAACTTTTTTCATGTTCTGTATTCTACGGTGAACAATAAGATCGAGGAAGGAGTCACGTGGGATTCTTTGGCTGGAGCAATGTAGACATGTAGAGGGTTTTGGAGAAAGTAGAAAGTATGGTAGGAGCGGAGAGAGGAGAGTAGAGCATGGCATGGGCAGAGACTTTAGAGATTCTAGAGGGAGGAGTTGGGACTGGATCGATTTTAACTGTTTTTCGAGGGGCGAGCGGAAAGGACCGAGTCTCGTCGGGATCCAGACCCCTTTTCTGTCTTCTCTTTCACTGTGGCTCTCTCTGCTCGTCACTCGTCTACGCTTCTCTCTCTCCAGCATCAAATCCACACAGGACCTCCGAGTTGAAGTTGGAGAAAGCGAGAAAGACACATACACATACAGAATCTCTCTCTCACACACACACACAAACTGGAAAAACTTTCTCTTTCTCACCCTTAGTCCCATTCACTTTTACTTGTACACATAGTTAGTGTGGACTGGATTTTCCCGAGTCTGCTGCTGTGCTATTCCTACACTATTGCTGCTGGCTGCTGCCGCTGTTGAGCTGTGCTGCTCCTCCTGCTCCTGCTGCTTCTTCTCATAGCATTTTCCAACTTGTTCCAATATCGTTCTTCAAATCTGGTTTGAATCTCTCTCGTGAAATCCAAATCTTTTTTCTTCTCTTCAAGACTCTCATTGGACGGGGCCTAGGGAGAAGCTCAAATTTGGGCAAGTTTGAGATCATTGCTAATTTTCCGGCAATCATGATGGACACAATGCTATCGTGTCCACCATTAAGTAGCGAATGCAATTTTATATCTTCCTGTCTCGTCAACAGTTGTCCAATGCAGTCTCCAAAGTACATCTTGTGACCCATTAATCTAAACCACGCGAGAAGGATTTATATCAAATTAAACGTCTGAGTCTGTGACAATTTTTTTAAAAAAAGGAAAGATTTTCTTCCAAGAGAAAGGCGACTTTCCCCCCGGTGGACCCTCGACACACAGTCCAGCTTCCTGCCCACGTCTCTCCACTGTCTCTGGATTCAGTTCTGGAATTCTCTTTTCAGAGGAATTATTAGCTCGGCAAGATGAGGTGAAATAGTCGTAGTTAAGTGTGAGTTATCACGGTCGGCGGGAGCGTGGTTTGGTTTAATGAAAAGAGCGGATGCAGGATTGGGTCCTTGTGTTGTGTCCTCCTAAGAATTCACACACCACACTAGTGAACGGACGACTCCCTCCACCTTATCTCCGTGCACGTACGGATTAGTGTTGTCATAATTATTCCAATAACAATATATAAAGCAGAGAGAGAGAGAGACGCCAGAGGAAAATAGAGTTCATATCTATTTTCAAATGAAACAATGGGAAAATTAAAACTCGAAACCGTAAAAGTAGTTACAAGAAGATAGTTTTAGGAAGCAAGGGTGAGTAGTGAGTGGAGAAACTTATAAAGTACATTCAACTCGCTGGTGTAATTAAAATAAATCTCAAATCCCAACTGATTCTCGCTTGGCTGAAACTAGGAAACGACTTTAAAATTGAGGGTCGTATGTATGCATGTATGTTCAAAACTGAATATTTGAGCTAGAGTAGTGACTCCAAGACGGTTGATCAAACTTTTCTATCTACTTTAACTTTCAGTTTCTGTCTCTACTTTTCACTGTTGTTTGGTCTCACACCCTCGAGTCACATATATATATATACCCACACACACTCGTCCCCCTCTTGTCCCACTGACTGGTTGACATGAATACGTACTTTTTAAAAGACACGGAAGGAATATAAGATGTTAATCAATGGAACATCTCCAATCACTCGGTAATATCAACCAAATATCTTCTTCACACTCTCTCAACTTTTAAGTCGCGTCGGAAAGGAAAATCAATCTCCGGAATCGGGAAAGTGCCATGGTGATCGTTCGAAGTGGAACCCGAACCCTCTTTACACTTTTGGCCTATTTCTTCTGTCTTCCAAAAGGTAAGAAAAAAATACAACTCTATGCAATTCTTTTTTGATTTAGGCTCATTTCCATGTTCCAACGTCGATTCGCACGGAGATTTTCTTTGCCCCGGCTTTCTCTCCGTCCGACGCATCAATAACTGGACTTTAACTTCACCTTGCTTTACATTTATTCAACATTTGATTGTAACTTGCTTTTACAATATTGGGTATAAATCTCGAAACCACTACAGTAGCCAAAAATGCATACGTATGAAAAAAGGGTGGCGTTTTCCTCATTTTGGTATAAAAATTCCTTTACTTCCTAATAGTGTAAGATTTAAACTACTACGTCTACCTTTCATCTCCCTTTCCTCTTCCTAATAAGATGAATGCTTGTACAAGATAATAGCCGTTTTAAGCTACAGGTTTTTAGATGTATTGGGCGCGTTAAAGCTGCAGGTTCTCCGTAGTATATAGTAGAAATATGATTGAAAAGTGGTCGCTGTATAGAATAGAAGATGATATGATTGAACTGTCTATAAATACAAATGGCTGATCACGTGAAGGGGATCTAAGTTGTCAGGATTGTAGAATTATGATGTAAAAAAATTGGTGGAGAATGTGGAATGTGGTCAAGTGGGGGATAAGAAAGACTTTGGTAGGTGGATATTTGGTGTGGAAGGGGTAGACCCAAGGATGGTGGAAGGGTTTTTTTGGGGGAAAAGTGGTGATTTTATCTGTCATTATTATGGCCAGTCTTATCAATTTATGAGTGTGTAACTATAGGTAGGATCAATCTAAAAGCATATTTCCTTCACTCCAACTTTCCAAATTTATGCTCTTAAGTATTTTCCCTGTTTTTTTCTGGGCCAGAAGTAAAATAAGGTACTTTGCCAGTATGGTAACTGGGTGGATGGAGGGAGTGAAAGTAATGCGAGTACAGATTTTTCTCACACAACATACACACGCCGTCTTCCCTTCCTAGTTCTGGTTGATGGGAGAGTGTGTGCTGTACATTAGATGAGCCTTATTAAGTATATCCGTATCTGTAAAAGATCAACTATAGCTCAGTTTGTAGGACTGAAGCAAACGACGTAAGGTATGTACATACATTTCTGTAGAGCTCGATCCCACTACAGTTAGTCTAGAACTCAAATGTCCCTGTGCATTTATGCGTAGAGAGGCAGGTATGTAAAATGTATACGACGCGATTCCTTGGCAAAATCCAAGGGGAAAATTCAGTTGAAAGTAATGGAAATGTAAGGCATGGGCTATGCTATGGACTGGTATTAGTGAGTACATAAGTAGCCGTCTTTTTTAAGGTTAGGTTGACAGAATTTGGGATGAAAGTGAAGAAGTAAAGAAAAGGGAAAATTGAGAGCAAGAGCAAGCTGAGCTTCTTGAGAAATCCAATGAGAAAGAGTCTCTACTTCTACTTCCGTCTCGCCTCACTCTCCTCTCCTTCGTCTCCTTTGAACTGACTCACTCTTTCCTTGCCAACCGGATTCACTCACATCCTCTCCTCTTCCAGCCCACTGCCTATTACCTAGTCCCCAGTACTTTCTCTCTCTCTCTCAACTCCACTGAATACAGATACAGCCTTTCTCTCTCTCTCTCTTCAATGCAGTATGCAGTCATCTTCAATGCAATCCAACGTACTTCATCCTCATTCAGAGATGTAAGTATCCATCCCATCTCTTTGTCCATATCGTCTGCATCACGAGGAGAAAATCCCAAGATGGAGCTTCTCAATCATCATTATTCCAAATTCCCCATTTTTAAATCCACACAAGCTGTATCGACAATCCGCTTCAATATATTACTATGCTAATATTTCTATCCAATTAATCCTTACTTGTTTTGCCTGGCATTATATTACCGCGTAATTAAGACCCATTAGGGCACGCGTTATTTGAAATCAATGAAGACTAGTATTTATGTCCATAGTTGTTGGACACTGGAGCCATTATACATGATGGTAAAGTAGTAAAAGGTAGTAAAAGCGCGATTGACTTGACATTAATATCAGGAGCGTACGAACGGGGAGCGACGGGGAGCATAAGTAAAAGATTGTAGACATGTGGTTATCGTTATCATTGTCATTTCGATTGGGAAAGGTTCGAGGTTTTGGTTGACACTTTTAGGTTAAGCCTAGGTTGCCTGCCATAATACGGATACAGCTTCGGAACTGTGCAGTATTGGGTATACATAGGTAAGGGTATATAGGTACATATGTATAGCCATATAGGTCAACGTAGACTTATAGGGAGGCGTACATGCGGATGAGGACGGAAGGGATACAAAATAAATAAACGCTTCTCTTCGGTTCTTGAGAGTCTTCTCAGTTCTCATCTAGATTGTCAAGCGAGGAAAGCATGCGGGACAGTTACGTTTTCATTCATCATGACCAAATGACATTTCTATGGTTTTCCAAGCATTGGGAATAACATTTGTCTCACTCGGCTCTGCGATGCCAGGAGCTTATTAGTTTCCTACCATCCATCCCTCCATCTCAGCTCGTCTCTCTCTTTCGCTACCGTCTCTATTCCACACATTTCCCTCCAACCTGTTCTGCCAAACACTATTTTTTCCCTTTCCTCTACCAGAACCAGAGCCAAGACCAGTAGAAGTGCCAGCTCCACTGCGAGCTTGTCTTTCCATTGACTTCCACTCTATTTTTCTCTCCCAAAGAGTCAGAGTACGAGCCCCGGGACCCCAAAACCACTTGCACAACTCCATCCATGACTTTCTCTCCTTCCACACGATATTCTAAGAAATTCAAACTAACAAATGTATGACACAAACATTCATTCCCTCTCCCACTAGAACAATCACTCAACTTCATATCACACTCAACCACTACAACCAACAGCTCAACTGGACCACCAGGGTTCCTCCACTTCTTACATATTTATTACATCTTCTCGATTATCCGTCTTCCACCGTCTCCGAGACATTTCAACTCCTCTCTCCTTATCGTTAGTTACCGCAAGATTTTTTTCCCCGTACTTCCTTGTTCTAGATTGCTGCTAAAGAAAAAACTCAATCTATTACTACGGTTCACGGTAACAACTTCGAAAACTATATCTTCGAAACCACATCTTCGAAACTATATCTTCGAAAACTATATC
>JAQFZC010005805.1:0-13517 GCA_034695205.1 Dicyrtoma fusca
TTCTAACTTTAAATTATTCTCCTAATTTTCTATTTAACTTCTTAATACCCGCACCATCCCGAATAAGGGATTTACCTATCGATTTAACAAACGGAAAGAGGAATTTTTGACGTTCGTTATTGCTATATTTTTTACACGATCTGGCATTATTGTGTAAGTAATTATATGACCTTCATCTTTCTTACTTACTTAGTTAAATCAATTGACTTGCCATAAAGAAATGGAAATCAAATCAAATCAAGAATTCATACGGATACGTGTTCGTATTTGACTCATCCTAGCAAAATATTCGATCACTGCATTGTTATATTTTGTGTCCGAGATTCTCATATGCCATATGAAATAGGTCCTTATATTTTAAGTACCTTTTATTTTTTAACAAGTGGAACAAGCCAATTTTTTTAAAGATCATTTGTGGACAAGCATTATGTACAAGTTCAAATAGTAACTAAAATGGGGAACAGTAGGGATGCATCTGTGGAAATGTGTAAAACATCTCGTGCCATTTAAAAAAAATAGATTTGGAAGGGTAAATAATAATTTAAAGTGAAATATGGAAAAGGTTGTAGGGAATAGGCCGAATAGGTTTATAGGTATGTCGTAATTTTTAAAAAAAACTTGTTTTGACTAGAGACCGGGCGATTGGGGCAAGGTGGTATAGCGACGTGGGAAATGTGGCAACGTTGGGAAGATTGTTGGGAAAGTTTGGGAGGCCAGGGAAAGTGTGGACCGTCGCTGGTTGCTTTTTGGCTTGTGCTGTGAAGTGATTATTTGTGATTTTATGAAATTGGAATTTGTGAATTTTTGGAATTGTTGCTCCAGGAGGTTTAGGAAGGACTTAGGACTGGAGGAGAGGCTGGAGCAGGAGCTTGGACGTGGAGATAGTGGAGTGGAGACTGGAGATTGTGGACACGGAGACGGAGACGGAGAGTATTCCCATATTTCCCACACTCTTTGACTTTGACTCTTTCACGTCCGTTCGTCTTCGGTTCAAGAAAAGAAAGTGAAGTGGACCCCGAAGAAGCTTCCGCACTCCCGCCACTCCCGCCTCCCAGCCAAACATCCCACCACGACCCACTGTCTTCCGCTCCAACCAGAGCCCCAAACAACAGCTAACAAACTACTCTTCTGCTCTTCTGCTTTCAGTCACGCCACATTGCATTGGCCACATCAATTTAGTAGTCAAGTAGTCACTTATTTCCCTAGTTCACTTGTCAACAAACAAACTCGTTCAACTCAAGAGGAATCTCCAAGTTTTGTGTTTCTTTCGTATTTGTTATTGTTACCCAACTCACCCATAATCATATTTCATCTCTCCAACTCTTATTGTAATTTTCTACATTATTTACCAACACTATGTACTTACAAAGTACAAAACTCAACTGCTCTTTCGGGCACAATCCACACAAAGATCAAGATATACTTCGTCGTGTGTTCAAAGGCAGCTCTGCTCGTTCACTTATTAATTAGTTTATCATTAATGTTTGCAAAAGAGTTCAGTGTTAAAACAAAGCTGAGTTTAGCTGAGTTGGAGAGTAAAGGTACTTGAGTGAATATTGCCAAAAATAAAGTTGGTCTGAGCTTCAAATGAAATGAATTTGTTTAAAGTAAGTAAATTACACCAAAATTATACATGTTCGTGAAGCCAAAGAGAGACGGTTGAAACTGTTGAAAGTCTTGAGAGGCAAGGAGGAAACTGAGGAAAGAGTGGTTCACTCACACTGGTGACTGGTAAAAGGTATTGACGACTTTATGGAATAGCAGCAGTGAGTGTGCCATGGATCCTGTCATTTGGTTAATCCTAGATTTCAAGTGTGATAGAATAAAATATACTTGATATTTGTGACGTATGTGACAGATGACATTTGACATTCATGCCCTTGAGAGAGCACTAGGAAATGTGCCTTAACCAAACAGCAGAGGCAAAGGCAAAGGCTCGAAGGCCACAAGTTCACAAGTTGTTTACTTGTTCCTTCTTGATCTTGGCTTGCATTTGTATTGTCGAAGAAAAGGGTGATGCAGATTTAGTTAACAAGTTTAAGTTTATATTTTTGTGTACGTTGAACATTGATTGTTAATTTTGTCTCCTGTCTACGTCTGACGTCATACGTATACTGTCACTCTACATAATTTGTTTGTTATTTACTTAAATGCAGCTTTTCATGTAGTTAATTAATACTTTTATATTATTTTATACAATAAAATTAGTTAAGTATATTTCGATGTCATTAATTTGTTGGGTGATAACATGTTGACACCTTACTGCATCAAATGAGATTTAAACCTGATTGAATATATAGTACTATCATTATTCTGTTTCCTAGGTACTTAAGTATTTGTGATTTAATTTTGCGTCTATAATTTTAAACTTAATAGATGGACTATGGAAATGGAACCAATGGAGGTGTCAGTGGTAGTACTATGGTGACCCGGCCAAAGCCTGTTCAACTTTGACCTTCAAAGGCAGATTGTAGAAAATATAAACATCTCTACAACGTACAACACTTACAAGCTCTTTGTACAACTTCTTGAAGATTTTAGCTTTGGCCCGGGATCGTGTTTGCGGTGGGATTTGTGTTTTTGGATTGAAATTCATTTAATTCAGTCTGATCTCAAGAAACTTGTGAGTGAGCCTGTCTATGGATGGTGTATGTACGGCTACACAGGACTCACTGTACTTTCTCATTGACCCTTGAACTGGAATTTAAATTTTGGAGAAAAGAAATGGATGTTTCGGCAAGTTCTTCCGTTCAGTTTCTGATTAGCTCCGGATCTTCCCCCGTCCAAGACTCCTCCACCATCAAATGGCCCAAGTGTACAAAGACCTACAATAGCCGATGGGAAACTGACCCTTTGCTCAAAAGTACCAGTCTTTTAATTACTCATACATTTCTTAAGTACTGCCAAGCTAAAAATCATTATCATTTCTTTTCTAAAAAATTCTACCTCAAATATCCGATTCATTCGGGGTAGCTCTGAAGTAGTTTCCGAAAATTTGGCAACATTTTAAATGGGTTCTTATCTTGTAGGAATCTCTTATTGCTTATCTTGTACAGAAATGGCGATTTATAAAAAAAATTGTATTGCAATAACCATTGGGCAAATAGGGTTGTTGATGTTGTATATATTATGACCGAATTTAAATAGTGCGTCTGTAGGAATAACCATTTGGTTTAAACCATTTTCTTAATAAAGACCCGAATATAAAGTTGTGTCTTTGTGCAGATCAGCATCAAGTTAAATACTTTACTATACAGGGATAGGCTTTAGTGGAATACTCGGAATTTTGGTTCGAGCATGTTCAGCTTTAGTAGGTGAGATTGCATTAGTAATGATTAATTTTTATATTGATTTTTAATTCCTAGCATGGATCTCCCGCCACCCAGAGGACACTGGAAAGGTGGTGTGCAACTTCTGTCAGTCAGTGATACGAGCTCATAAAAATGACCTCCTGGAACACACAAGAACTCTGAAGCATCAGCGGAACTTCATGGCCCACGCCACCCCCGAAGAGTACAACCTCTTCGTCATGGAACTGAACGAATTGAGGAAGGACGCTCAGATGATCACTAAGAAGAAGGTGTCTGGTGGGAAAAATAATTCAACTTCTCAAAGTAATTCAAATTCCAACAGTGCACTTCAGAACAGCACCAACAACAGTTGGACGAATGGACTTGGGAAAAATAATAGTATTGTGACTGTGGTGAGTAGTGGGGACGCAACTCCGCCCCCTGGGGTACTGTTAGGGGGTGGGACATCAGGGGGCGGAGCGTGTGACGTGTCCATGGACATTTGGCCCAGTGACATGAACAACGACGGCGATTCCTTCCTGTCCGCCGACTCCCCCAGTGACCTTGTCAGTGTTATTCTCGAAGAAACGGACGGACAGCAGTGTGGCAATGGGGGTGGAAGTGACCCCGCCAGTCCCCCCCTCAGCGGCAACTCCAACGACACGCCCCCCACGCTCACTCCCAACCACCCCCACCACCCACACACCTCGCCCTCCCCCGCCCACGTCTCCCTCCTCGCCTCTGGCCTTCAGAGTTGCGAAAGATTACGGTAAGCCAAAGGATCCCCGTCGCACAAACAAACTACTGCTCAAATGACCTTTTTGAATGCTAAAGGTGGGCCGCTTCCTACAGAATCGGTGTATAACTAGGAAGGCAAAAAATATGATAGGGACGCAAGAGGATGCAAAAAATGGAAAATATAGGGAGCCAACATAGGAAGAAAGGAATTTTGTTCATTTTTTTCCTAAAAAATAAGGAGGACATCGGAAGGACATAAGTTTGATGAAGAGAGATAGGAAAAATAGGAAGGCTACATTTACATACTTGACAAGTGTCAACAAAACTGCTTCACACTGCTTCTATGACTTTTAAAACTTATTTAAAAAATGATTTTGTTGTACTTTTTGCAAGATTCAGGTGTATTTTTTATCGCCTTTATATCAGTTAAGTTGTCGGAATTTCAACTAGTAGTTTCAATTTCCATTACTTTTGGCCTTGCAACCCTGTAAAAAATAGACCAAATTATTGGCTGTCGCAAAGATATGGGAAAGAAAGTATTTTTACAAATGAAAAGGATGGGAAATTGGAGGCTGGAAAGCAGGGAATAGGAAGGCGGCACATTTTTGACTAGGAATATGAAACCAGGAAGGAATAAAATGCCCATCTCTAACATTTTACTCGCAGTCTTCAATCGTACTGTTGGCAATCGGAGCTTGTAGAAATATTTGTTATGAATGTAGGGGCCTGTCGAAGCTGTACTGTATCATTATCATTAGTATCATGCTTTAATGCCTTCTGGCGTTTGCCATTTCTTACAGACCTTTTACCTGTTCAGACGTTCTCGCAGCAATGGAGGACAATTATTTCTCGTGGACAGAACTGTGGAGCTTGGCCAAGTGTGCCCTTCGGATCATCGAGAGAGGGAGTGAGGGTCCAGGTCAGAGTGGGGTCAATAACCTTTCGGATTCACCGCAACCCCCGGATATTCACTCTCAGAACCAGAGTCCTCAGAATATTCAGAGCATCCTCAACACTGCTACGGCCATCTCCTTCACACCCTTCCATGCCATCAACAACACCCACGCTACCATCTCAAGATCCACAAAAAGTAAAATCTCCATTTGTAATTCTCTTAAAATATGAAATTAGAATGAAACGGCTCAAGTGGCTTCAAGACATATTTATGCAGAAGAGTATTAACAACATTATATACCTGGACAAAAAATCTAATTTTCAAACATGCATTTTGTTCACTAAATATGTGGGCACATGTTTCAAAAAATTGAAGTTTCGATTAAATTGTTTGTGCTAAACGTTTCTTCAAGCAGCTTTAATATTAAGTGAGTGCATATTTTGAAGAACATGTTTACGTCATGTACATGTCCTAATTTCCTTACTAAATTACTAGCCAAGTATGAATGTTAGTGGCTACTAAGTACAAATATTTTTCTGTAAAATGTGTCTTTCTGTTAACTACAGCGCGTTATATATGCAGCGTGGGCTTCTTGATATTTCCTTACTAAATTATTGCCACGTATGATTGTTAGTTGTTAATTTATTAGTAGCTAAGCACTAGTTATATAGGTTTTTATTAGTTTGTAAGTGGTTCAAAATTTTAATTGGTGCAATCTATCTTAAATTATAAGCACTATTTTTTAGACTAGTTAAACAATTCTGTGCTTTTCTTGTGTACATATGTGCTTTTGAATTGGACTGAATAAAACCCCAGAATAATAATAATTTGAATTATGTTTTGACCTTCTCAAGTAAGATTTAAATTAAGCTATAATAATTGTATTTTTGTGTTTTCTTTAATTTAGGAGGGAGTAGCGGGAGGAGAAAGCCTAAGCGGAGTAAATTGACTTTAAATGGAGACATCAGTTTGAGTGCTTCAGTGGAACCTACCTTCGCTTTGAAAATCGAGTAAAAAACGAACGCGCCAGCCTACCTTCATGCCTTCTGCACAGTGAAAGCAAAATATTTAAAATTAGTGTTTATAAAATAATATATATTGCAAAATATATCTCTCTTTTTGCCGACTTAGTGTTGTTTTTCAGATGTATTTATTTACCGGGAAACGTTAGAGGAAGCCTTAGTGATTCTAATTAGCACTAGCCGTGGCGCTCCTGTAGCAAAAATGAAATAGTGGTCGATAGTGTTCACCGTGAAACAAGGTTAAATTTTCGATTCGAAAACCCACCTCAGACCACCGCCACTAGTAGTATCAGTACTCAGCACTACCACAACAAAAAACAAAACGAGGTTGCCCATGAAGACCTGGGCCCGAATTAACTATCGAAAATCGAAATGCTTACAAACTACATGAAGAACTCTACAACCCATCTGAAGCCACGGCTACACATAAACCCAGTACTTCTTTCTGCTGATTTTTTTATTCTTGTATGTATGTACATACATAGTGTAATAATATATTTGTGCAAATCATTTTTTTCTTTTAAGTGATAATAAAAGTTATTAATTATCACAGCACATTTTGCGACTTTTGGTTTTGATCTGTAAAAAATAGTCTCCAAAGATGTAAGTACACTTACTTTTAGTAATACAAGTCGGTAAAATAATTGAATACATATTAAGTCGACAAGAAGAGACAGCCTTCAAAAAATGTGTTAAGTGTTAAGCACCCGCGTGTAGAAAGCTGGGGGTTTAGAATTAGCCTTTCAGTCTTACCCCATATTTTGTGTGCTGTACTATTATTTTATTTTGTTTTTAGCAATCCTTGTGTCCTGTATGGGAATAACGGTGGATTATGATGAGCTTGTATCTCTTATCTATCATTCAGACCTGTAATTAGGAATTTAATATTTAATGTAATAATTAAGGTTGAGGATAATTTAATAACAATTTTTAACATCCTAGTGTGTAGGAATGCAGGGGAGTCTATCTTACAGGGAAACCACGGTTTGTATTAGTTTGTAGTATTTATTATTGTTGGGTGAGATTAGATTCATTTGCATGATTTGTACAACTATATAGTCGTCTACGGACAGATATAAAAGACTTGAAGATTTTAATTTTCCTTTATTCCTGTCAGTCACTATAAAAACACCAGTTGCCGTATACAACTCCAAATTAACTACTCATCACTCTACTGCCCAACTTATTACAATTAGGTTGTCTAGTTGATTCAGTTCTATGCTATCAAGTGCATCGGTGATTGTCACGTACGTTGGAAATTATTTTATTTATTCAGTGAGCAGTACTTACAATCAGCCCACAGACTTTGAGTTTAAATTAGTTCAAAAGACAGCTGAAAAAGCAGTCAACAGTTTCACAATGTAAGCAAAGTGCAAAACGTATACTTACAAGAAATGTCCTACATCTTCTATGTTTGAACGGATGATTATGCCTAATAATGCATTATTTAAACTAACCTTGAATCCTATGTGCATGTTAAAAAAGTTACCGTAAAATACCTTTTCTTTATTTATTATCTGATTTACAATTCCGTAGATTTCAAAACCTTGGAATGCTACACGCATTACATAATATTTATCGTAGTATTGAAGGATGTAAATGTAGTCTTTTTCATTAGGCTTTCTCGATGGTATCATATGTAACAAAAAGAGTTAATTACTATCAGTTATGTAATCTCTGGGTTAAATTATAAAGTTTGAAGTTTGGTGGAATATAATTTGAAATGGCGCAATTGCTACGTTATAACAGCGATGCAGGAAGCAAGATGTGGATGAAAGATTCATGATTTAAGCATACAGTAGTAGCTGACCTTACTGACCACATTTAGTGTATTTATAGTGAGTAAAGAGACGCAAATGTACAGAGTATTTAATTATTTAATTATAGTAGAAATTATTAATTACAATGACCTATAATAAAGATATATATATTTAATTTTTATAAAAGAGTCAGCATCTCGGCCTGACCGCGGTAGTGTCAGCCATCTATTTACCATCTTTTGAAAAGTCTATTAAAATATTAAAAATCTCCTTGCTATTTTGTAATTTCACATTTATTTGTATCAAACTTTTTTCTCAAACCATCGTCTTGGGAAAATGTTATGAAATACCTTCGTGCTTTGCACTGCTTTGACCCGTAAACGTTCATGCTTTGTCCTTTTCAAAATGTTTATTGGATTTTTTGAAAACACTCTGATGACAGTAATGGAAAATCAGCTGTTTAAATATATGCGGTATAAACTGCGTAAGTGCACTCTACCAAATGACATTAAAAGTGTTGGAGTTTAATATTTGGATCGCATCATAACCGCATCCTGCCAGCGTGATGGGGCTAAGATGAGTTCCAGATGCATTCATTAGCAGGTACCTCATCATAACCGCATCATGCCAGTATGATGGGTTTAAGATGCGTGTAAAATGTGATCCAAATGGATTTTTTAGCAGATGTCTCAAAAAGACCAATCATTACATACCAGATGCGTATAAGATTATGAAAAGAGGTATATGATGCTTTCTAACTGCTACTGTATGGGGACTGTGTGATAACGTCGATTTATTGTTATATTTGCGATGGCAAAAATATCAGATTTGAGTAAGGTGTTTCAAAGTGATAAGAAAAGGTTGTTGAATATATTTTTTTATAATTGTGAAAAGTAAATCATCGATAAGAAATTCATTTTATGAAAATCATGAAAACATTTTATAACCAAATTAACATATTCTAAACTTTTGTCCATTAAAAACGCATTTAAAAGTGTCATCTCATATTCTAGAAAAAAAACTCATCATTTTGATGCGATTTTAACAATTAAAAATGGCTTGAGTTTTCAGCACTTTTGATGCAATAATGATGAGATCCTGATGTGATCATTGGGTAGAATGTAGATAATATAAAATACTTGAAAATAGGAATTTCCAATTGGCCAAATGCAATGTTAGGGAATGGTGAAATTGTGAAATAAGGAAATGCAGCAGCAGCCCGGCAGGAGGTGCAGTGCAGTATTGTAGTTGGATTGTTTTATTAGTGTGAGTTTTGATGAAATAGCATCTTTTGTTGACGCTCGACTGGCTCGACTGCCGCTACTACAAAAGACAGAAGGTGAATAAATAAGTGCGAAGAAAAGTAAAATAAATTGGATAAAAATGACATAGATGAAGATTTATTTATTGGGGAAGACATAGATTGACAGAGCTTGTTGCTATTTCAAGAGTATTTTCTGAGCTGGTGATAGCGGAGTAACTGGAGCGACTGGAGGATGGATTGGATGGATTAAAGAAGACCGAGCAGAGCTACCCTACATTGCAACAGTCACTGTCCCTATACTAATTACTAATTAGCTACTAATTACTACACACAACTAACTCTAGGACCTTAGCTGCTGGGGAGATACCTTCAGGTCGCCACCTTTCTACACAAGTTACAGAGGTAAATTAGAAAATAGTCACTGCCCCAACTGATACTCTAAATAGTTCCATTCACAGTATTATTACCATTAGTTTTTATTTCCTTACATTCTAATACGCAGGCGAGGAAGCACTTTTCAAAACGGTGTCCAGTATGGTGTCCAGTATGGTGTCCAGTATCATGTCCAGTATGGTGTCCAGCACTCTGCTGGGGAGGAAGCCAGTCAGGAAGAGAAAGAGGACAAGGAAATAAGGCTGTCGAGATTATTGGACACTAGTCTACTTCCCTCATCAAGAACATGTCCTCCGACAGCAACCCTAATTAGTCCTCAGAACTGACCTCACTCAATTCATTGGAATCCTAGCACTTGGCCACTTTAACGGTGCACTACAGAAAGAAAGAAGTGGAGCACTGCGCCGCCTCGCCTCCGCTCCCCGGACTAGGTCACCAGGTACATACAGACACATTAACAGGCACTAAGTCCGCGGCTCCAGTCACTGTCCACCAAGGGGTTACAGCAACTCAAGCCTCTTTTAAGTCTCTTTTCAAGTCTCTGCCCACACAACTTCTAGCACCCCAAGGCAGGCATGAGAAGAGGGTCAAGGGGATGAAGAGGACGAAGAGGGTGGCCCTCCTGGAGCCAACATTTACAAGCACGCCATCCTCCAAGTTATTTTATTTGTTCCTTATTGCACTCAAGTCCAGCTGATGAAGGAGCGACTAGTTAGCGGGAGTGAATGCACTCTCAACAACCCTCCAGCACCGCACTCACATTTCTCTATTCTGTCCCACAGTCCCACAGTCCACTCAACTCCACAGGACGCATGTGGTCACAACTTAGCACCTCATCATCAATTAATTTATTATTATTTATTGTCGCCTTGCACACTGTCTTTCAGAGGAAGGTCTCCTTGTTGTTTTTCCTGGCGGGACTCGCGATGATCTCCGATCGTTTCCACGTGGGAGTGGGTGGGGTGGGGGAAGGACTGAAAGTTGAGCCACGCCCCGAAGCTCCACCCCCAAGGCGACCTAAATCAATGGAACTCTTACTCAACCCCATCGCAGACACGCCCCTCTTGTCCACTTCGCCCCTTCGCTCCCCCTCCCCCCTTCGCTCCCCCTCCCCCCTTCGCTCCAACTCCCCCCTTCGCTCCACCTCCCCCCTCCCCTCACCCCTTCGCTCCCCCTCACCCTTTCCTTCCCCCTCACTCTGTCCAGCCACACTGAGTCTCGACCTGCTCCGACTCACGTCCGCCACATCCCGTTTGATGGCTCGACTCTTGAGGGTGACGCCACTGATACTGGTGCTCCCACCCCCCGTTGCTCCACCCCCACAAGCCCCACCCGCCGCTCCAGCCACTGCTGCAACGTTCTGCTGACTTGTATTGGGACTGGCATGTGTCTTTGTGGCAACCAGTTTCTCAAAGTCCGCTGTCTTGCTTTTAATGAGTCCCATGCCTCCCATGGCACTCATGGCTGTGAGCCCCCCGCTCCCCCCGATGTTCGCCCCCTTCGTTTCCTTGCCTCGACTGGTGCGAGGGGGCGTGGTTGTGGTGGGCGGCTCCTTCTCTCTGTCCCCTCGGTAACCGTAGTTGAGGTTGAGGGTGTGTGGTTTGGAGGAGGGACGGAGGGTGTTCGGGGGGGAGTCGGGGGTAAGGGTGGAGGTGGAGGATAGGATGGAGGAGGGGATGGAGGCGATGGATGCAGTTTTGCGGGGGATTTGTGGGTGGTTCGAGGGTCGTGGAGGGGGTGGGGCGTTGGAGGGGGTTGGTTGGGGGTGGAAGTGGGTGGGGGGTTGGCCGAGACAGATGCGTGCCTGGATCTCTTGGTATGGGAATGTACAAGTGTAGTCGTCCAGGGGCGAGTTCCCTTCCAGGGCGCCCTCCACGTCTGAAAGAGAGCCAAGAAGAAGGGGCGTTAGTTGCGTGTCTGCGGGGGAGGAAGGCAGGAAGGAAGAAATATGCGGCGTACGTTCTTTGGGGAAGGCCTGGGTCTGCGAGTCCGAGTTGTCTTCTTCGATGAAGGGAATGTCTGCGTCGTCAATGTTGATGGGCATCTGGATTTTGAGGGAGGCGCGAATCACTCCCACGGCCTCCTCTCCCCGCAAGCCACCCCCGCCGCCCCCCTCGCCCACCCCGCCTCCCTCCGCCTCACTCACTCTCCGGCCCTCCAGGAAGGGCGAACTCTGTCGTCTGCTCAGGTCCACTGGAATCTACATCACATCAAGTAAGGTGGAGGGGGAGGTGTAAGGGGAGGTGGAGGGGGAAGGGGAGGTGGAGGTGGAAGGGGAGGTGGAGGGGGAGTTGGAAGGGGAGGTGGAATGGGGGTTGGAGGGGTAGGTGGAAGGGGAGGTGGAGGAGGAGGAGTTGGAAGGGGAGGTGGAGGGGGAGGTGGAATGGGGGTTGGAGGGGTAGGTGGAAGGTGAGGTGGAGGAGGAGAAGTTGGAAGGGGAGGTGGAGGGGGAGGTGGAAGGGGAGGTGGAGGAGGAGGTGGAAGGGGAGGTGGAGGGGGAGTTGGAGGAGGACGTGGAAGGGTAAAATCCACATCTTCACGTGTTCAATTAGCGACAGGTAAGCATTTGCAGTTGACTACACTACGACGGGATAAAACCGGCGCAGCCATGCAATACACACATGTGGCTAATAGAGCAAGTGCAGATGTGGATTCCTTTTATTTACAGCAAGTACTTATTATTAAGATTTTGCTAAAGTAAGTCTCGTAGTTGGTAGCCGCCTTACTTTGAGTGCTTGGTCGGAGCTGCTCCGCTGTCGGTCCGTCGGGGAGCCGGAGTGGAGGGGATCCACTCCGCCTCCTGCTGTCCAGGAGGTGTTAGTGTTGGTGTCGATGAGGAAGCGGGCGGTGCCGGCGTCGGGTCGTCCCGCCCCCCGCAACTCCCTCACGTTCACGGAATCCAGGGAACTCGCGCGCTTGCTCTCACTCATCCCCCGCCCTTCCTTCCGCTTGCTCCTCCCCCCGACCCCTCCACCCAACTTGGACCGCTCCTTCTCCTTGTCACTCCCACCCCCTGCAAATATCTTACTTTTTTTATTTCCGTCTCCCTCCTACCAAATACCCTCGCTTAAGCTAAAAAACAACGCATGTCATTGCAAAAATAAAATTAAAGGAAAGTGTCTGACACTGTCCAACAATTCTCTCTCTCACGATCAGCCACCTCTTTTTCGCATGCAAAGCGGAGGTGATGTAAGAGATAGACACGGGATTACTGACCTGAATCGGAGGATGCTCGGTGTTTTGTTTCCTGGGGGCGTGCTTTGCGGAACCATCGAGAGGTGGACTTGGTGGAGGAGGAGTCGGAATCAGCGCCGCTCGTTCCCCCCGCACCTCCTCCCCCCTCCCATCCACGCTCCCCCCTAGCCCCTCCACTCTCCCCCCTGCACCACCCCAACAACCAAAGTAAATGTTACTCACTTCAACACGGAATGCTCATTACTTTGAACTTGATTTAAGGAATGTGCATAAATCCATTTGAATTTTATTACCCGACTGAAGAGCGACTGTCTCTCAAGTCCCTGCTCCCTCCCTTCCCAGCTCCCTCGTGGAGAATCTCCTCCCTCTTTCGAAGCACCACGCGAGGCCAGTCCTCCCCTTCCCCCTCGAACACGCAGCTCCCTGTCTCCGCCAAGTCCGCGTCCTCAACTCTGCGAGAGAGAAGAATAAATGAGTGGGCAAAATAAGAAATAAATAGAGATAGAGAATAGATAAACAGGGGTGGACAACAAATAAACAGGGGTAGAGAATAAATAACTAGGAGTTGAGAATAAATAAACAGGTGGAGACTAAATAAATAGGGGTGGTAAATAAATAAACAGGGGTGGATAATAAATAAACAGGGGTGGAGAATAAATAAACAGGGGTGGATAATAAATAAACAGGGGTGGAGAATAAATAAACAGGGGTGGAGAATAAATAAACAGGGGTGGTAAATAAATAAACAGGGGTTAATAATAAATAAACAAGGGTGGATAATAAATAAACAGGGGTGGTAAATAAATAAACAGGGGTTAATAATAAATAAACAGGGGTGGATAATAAATAAACAGGGGTGGAGAATAAATAAACGGTTAGAGACTAAATAAGTAGGGGTAGAGAATAAATAAGTAGGGGTGGAGAATAAATAAGTAGGGGTGGAGAATAAATAAGTAGGGG
>JAQFZC010005806.1:0-13516 GCA_034695205.1 Dicyrtoma fusca
ACAAACACAAACACAGGTCGACTTCCCATTCTGTCGCCCCGCTTGGACTCTTCCCTGCTTCCTTTACTCTCTTTGTCGCGTCTGGCCTCTGCCAATTTCTGGCGGGCCGACTGATTTGGTCAGTTATCGTGATCTGCTCACCCCTTCCTTTACACAATATACAAAAACTTTATCAAATGTTAACAGACGGGCCATTGGAATAGTACTGGAATAATTTATTTTTTTTAATGTTAGCAACAATTCGGTAATTAAAGACACTAAAACTAATTCCTATCTTTTTGCCAGGGCGCATCTTTGAAGTAACTTTTCAAAAATGAATCTGATGAGAAGAATTTTAAAAATAAGCTCCAGCTATTAACCTTCATTTTTAATTTTTCAAATTTTTTATTATTTTTTTGATAGCGTACATCTTAACGATTTTAACAACGTGTAAATGAATAAATGATAGAATTTCCACTTTCATAGCTTGTATTCTGTAGAAAAACGTGATAATTTTATTATACAGAGTTAAGCGCAAGCGCCATACAAAATGTTTAAAAACGCGGCGTTTAAATTCAACTGGTGCATTGTAATTATTTATTCCTTCACACATTTAAAAATAATGTATTCATTGATTACTCGCCATTATATGAAAACAAAAACTTGATTTAGACGGCGTTGAACTCGGAATGTTCTTTAACAGTACAAAACAATTGTATTTTCTTGTTACACAAATTCGGTTTAGGGCCATTTTGTGAATAGTTAACGAAATTGCTAATTTTGAAGCGCACAGACCTACCGGAACCGCTAATAAAGTAAATAATTGATAAAGCAATTGAATTCTGATTTTACTTAACATGTATTCATAGCTGCGCAGAACACTTTTACGTAATAAACTAAAACCTAGGGTTCTCATAAACGCTAGCTCCCATTTAAAAGCGTGGATTGTGACGAAATTCTAACTCCCCATTATATTTTAAAGTGTAATTAAAGCGTTAAGAGTTTTTTCAAATAGTAAAACAGGGTTTAATAAATAAAATAAATATGATGAGATTTCAAACTTTTTATTATATTTATATAGGTTACGTTAAGAATATTATTACTATTTTATAGCCGTGCATGAATAAATGATAGAATGCAAATAACTTAATATGCCCTTAAAGACTTAACAGTATGGATTTGACTGTAAATTCTTGTTTATCAAGTTCCGGTTAGTGTCGCAAAATTATTTTGAATCGTTATTGATAAATAAGAATGTAAACGAATTATTTTTGAGTCGTATTGTGCTATTACACAGGATATTAATTCACTTTTGGAAAATACCGCTGCACATAAGAGTAAAGTAGAATAATTTTCAAAGCATAATATGTAAACAGATTTGATTTTGCTTTTACTTTTAATTACTAGCGTCAAAAATAGTAGACTTAATTAAATGCAACTTACACGCCGTAGAAAGTAATCGTAGCTGCCCAGGGTGAGGGTTACTAAGGAAGTTAGGACCCAGGAACACACACACATAATTCGTAGTTTTCTTTTAAAAGGTTGCCTCGCGACGCAAGCCCAGCGTCCCCTTCATAATATAAATAAACAAATTACTAACGCACTTGGAGCACACGATAAACTTAAGGGAGAAACATTAACTTATTAGTATTTAGTGTACATAGTTGAGCTTAAGTGCCATTCAAAATGTTTGTAGTGCTGTAGGCGTCGTTGTAGCAAGAGGTTTGTTTGAAATTTGGCCTTATTTTTTTAAAAAAAAAACTTTATAATGGAGACTGTACTCAGTATTGGTGTATTTTTTAGTTCAGCTACTTCGTTTTGTATTTGGTCCGGTTAGAAAAATGCTACAACAACCTCAACTTTAAGGGTAATACAAACATTCATTTTTAAATGCTGAATTTACATTAAACAGTAACAACATAATTAAAATAACCGACGTCAATTTGCAGACCAGTAAATTAAATTACAACAAGATCTAAACAAGTTCCGTAGCCGTCTACAAAAAGTAATTGGAGTTGGTGCAATTGAATTGGAATGCAATGCGGGAATTTGGAATAGAGCTCCAGGGGTTCTATTCGAGCATTTACGGTAAATGACACGGTGCAAACGCAATGATTGAGCTGCCAAATCCCATATGTATTTACTATGTAAATCTGAATATTGTTTTAGTTTTTATCCTCTCAGAGAGTATACAGCACAAGCGACTAGCGTGAAATTTTGGAAGCGAAAGGATTATTTTTAAAACCTTGCTGGAAATTTGTTTTGTGGTAAAAATATTTAAGGTCATTCAATACTATTTAATAGAGCATAATGGAATCGGTACTTGCTTAGTCAAAAAACGAATCCTTATGCGAATTTTGAAAGACAGTTCTGGTGACTACCACAAGTTACAATGAACTTTTATTGTCACTTTTTGGTTAATTTCAAAAAAATATAAATATTTAATTTTTGTTCTTGTCAGTCAGTCACTTTAGCGCCATTCAAAATACGACTTTTTGTATCCTAAGAAAAAAATGTCAGCAATATTTAAATATTAATGTGTAGTGCGTACTCCGAATTAATAAAATAAATAATAATATTCAATAAATATCCCATTTCAAAACAAACAGCGTTTTTAGCCTACCTACATATCATAATGGAACATCGAATGGGCGAGTATACGCCGGCTAATTTAATATTAGCTCGTTTTTAAACAAATTGTAGCAAATAATAAACAAAATGTCGTCATGATTAGAGCCCAATCTCACAATTTTTAAAATGAAAACGTGTAATTAACTCAACAGCAATTCGTCTAGTTGCGGATACAAATTGTCTTGTTCTAAATTTTAAAAATGAGTTTGTAATATAAAAATCTTTTATCCTGGAGAAGCATCTTTCAAAATGTTTCCAGGGCTGTAGGTAGCAGTGTGAGAGCGGATGTATTCGCAAAAATGGCCGAGTGTGTTAGCTTTGGCAAATACTACAAAAAACTTAATTTTTCTAGTCGTTGGTGCCGTTCAAGTTTTTTACACAGAAAATGCGTGTTATCTAACTGTGAGATGGAGATGATTAATTAATTTTGTTTTTTAAAGAAATAAACAGCAGGTAAATACATAAGTTCATTTTACAATGCGCCATTTTGGCGAAATTCAAATAAAATAGTCAAATAGTAGAACAAGTGAAGTAACAGGTCTGATTTTATTCATAACATTATTTCTGTTAACAAGATTTAAAAAATTTAATTTGCACACGGTGCAGTATACCCCCTCTATAATCTCTCAAAATGTGGGAAGTTCAAACATAAAAGGATTTGAATTTTTAAAAATGCCGGGCAGCACGGGCTGGTGCCTGTGTAACAACATTAACGTGGATTTTTTGAGGGACGACTGGTGCAGGGGCTGCTACAGAGCCCACTTGAACGGTCTTAACAGCCGAAAAAGAGGCGCCATGCCCGCCTACGGCCGGTCCATATTTAACAGCTGTCTGGTGGGCGTGGGCATTGTGTCTAACGTAGGGACTGTGGTTCTCCTTCTGGGCATTATTTCTGTCGAATCTCCATTGAGCAACGTTGGCCAAGGAGGGTCGGGCGCCCTGAGCGCCGGCAGCGCCAGCGGTGGCAACAGTTCGTGTCCCATGAGCACCCCTGTTCAGATTCCATTTGATGAGGTCATCTCTCGCCTGGGGGAACTCGTCTCCAAATGCCAGGGCGAAGGTCTTTTGAAGTGGACGATTTTTCAGTCCATTCGTCACTGCAGCAGCATTGTAGGAGGAGCTCCTGAAGAGGTGCAGTGGGCCCACTCCAGAGCCACTGTAGATCTGACCATTATTGGCACCAACGCCCCTGACGATCATCGAACGGAAAGTTCCTTCAACCGACGGTGCAATCGTAGTGAGGGCAATAATGGCAAGGCTGTAAAATAATAAAAAAAAACATACCACAAAAATGCAATACATTTATTACCATTACCATTACCATTATTTTAAATCCTTGTTGTAGATTGTTGTGGTGGGAACCCGAACAAAAAAACTTGTTTCCTACACCGCATACCCATAAACTAGGGGCTGTTCATAAAGTACCTACATACATCCGGCACACAAAATGAAAACGTCATTTATGGACGTACCCTGTGAAAAACGTACAGGGTACACAAACCCCGATTTCTGTCTTCCACTAATTAAACTAATTTATCATTTTATCTACTTTAAAAAAAATCCTGCGCTTTAATGCTGTAATGCTGTAATTAAACGCCGTCTAGCTAGTTCGTCATGCTTTCGGACACCATTGACGATTACAGGTCGTACCCAAAAAGAATAGGCGAACGTAACAGTAACGAAGTTAGCACACTTAATACTGGATCTTTTACAAATATATGCTGCATTTTTATGCCTTATTTCCAGTATTACAACCAAGAAGCGTAATAGTAAAGTTTACTTTTTATGTAATTCATTTCGTCTTGTAACCTTTTCGAAACGGTACTGTATCTAGTTTTATATTCTTTTGAAAGTGCTCATTTCTAGTTTTTAACATTTTTGAAAGTGTTCATTTCTGGTTTTGGCCATTTTGAAAGTGTTCATTTCTTGTGTTACATGTTTTTGAAAATGTTAATATTTTGTTTTGACCTTTGTAAAAGTGCTAATTTCTTGTTTTGGCTGTTTTGAAAGTGTTCATTTCTTGTGTTACACGTTTTTGAAAATGTTAATATTTTGTTTTGACCTTTGTGAAAGTGCTACTTTCTTGTTTTGGCCATTTTGAAAGTGTTCATTTCTTGTGTTATGTGTTTTTGAAAATGTTAAGATCTTGTTTTGACCTTCTGAAAGAGCTAATTTCTTGTTTTGGCCATTTTGAAAGTGTTAATTCCTTGTGTTACATGTTCTTGAAAATGTTAAGATCCTGTCTTGACCTTTTTGAAAATGTTAATATCTTGTTTTGACCTTTTCGAAAGCATAAAGCTACTAGTTTTGAATGCTTTTGAAGATGTTATTTCTAGTTCTGAGCGTTTTGAAAAAGTAAATTTCTACAAAAAGCACTTTTGCTTTTGTAAAGCATTCTTTCCATGTTTTTCTAGTTGCGAATAGGTTTAGCTCAGTACAGTAATAGGCCTTAGGGCCTTAGGTGTTAAGGTGAATCAATTACTTCTTTTTTAAAATCGATCTATTTCCTATTTTACTGAAAGTAGTAGCTTCTGTGGGGAAATTCTGTCTTGTGAACTTTTTAATTTTTTAGTTTTGCCAGGAAAATTAAATAAAAGAAAAGAACTTACCCCGAAAGTAGTAGAACTAGACCGGTGTTGTTAGTCGTCATTTTGATTTTGAACCAAAGTTTTTAAATTTTTGTTTAGTTTTTGTCAAATGAGGAGTGTTTCACCGGTGTAGCTGGGTCAGAGCACCTTCAAGACTAAAATGGAAACTGAAGAAGCGACTAAATGTGCCCTTGGATTTTATCTAACAGTATAAAATGTTTGCAGAACCAGTTATTTTTTATGTATTTGTCTACCTTTCCTAACAACTTCCATATTTCTGGTTTCACTCATATTGCATTCACTCATTGATCCTTTTTTTTGCGGGTGTATGTGATCAAAATCAACTTTGTGTACTCAGTACAAGTTACAAATTATATCAACTTTTTACCACTTTCAACCAATTTACAATGCAAGAATGGCATTCTTCTACGTGTCTATTTATTCTGTATGTACATATTTAGTTGAACAATCCACTTTTATTTTCTGCTCTGCTCTGCTCTCTTCTTCTTGGGACCGACAGGCAGGTCTATTACATCATTTGCACGTTAAAAAAACTAGTTTGAACCCCTCACAGGTCCATGCAGAAAAAGTTGATGGAGGATGTGACTTTGAGTTGATTTGAGTTTCCATTTCATTAACTGGTCAAGTGGGCACGCAGTCAACTGGGAGATCAGATAATTTAAATGGAATGCCTCTTTTGTATCATTTTATATTTTATTTCCAGTGCTGGGTGGAAATTGAAATTGTCAATCAATCGTAAGGCATGGATTACTAGGGAAAAAATTGCTCATAGGAAAAATGGATAAACAGTTAATTAGCGACAGGTTCTATGCGACAGAGCATTCATTAAGAAACATTCTATTTATGTAAGTATTAAAAAAATCGCAGGTTTGGTTAGACGCCGTGTAATATTTTTCAAACCTTATTAGAAGTACATATATACAATTCGTCCATATTCTGACGGTAATAGACCACGTTTTACATCTCCTGGAAAAGGTTAATTTGTTGTTTTGACCATTTCTGAAAGTGCTACTTGCTAGTTTTAACCACTGTGAAAAAGCTACGTTCTTTTTTTGGCATATTTTTAAAACGCTAAATTCTTGTTTTGGCATTTTTGGAAACGCTAAATTCTTGTTTTGGCATTTTTGAAAACGCTACATTCTTGTTTTGGCATTTTTGGAAACGCTAAATTCTTGGTTTGACATTTATGAAAACGCTAAATTCTTGTTTCGACCATTTTAAAAAGTGTTAGTGGCTAGTTTTAACCCTTTTGAAAACTCTATTTTCTTGTTTTGACCTTTTTGAAAACGCTTACTTCTTGTTTTGACCGTCTTTAAAAGTGTAATTGCTAGTTATAGCGTTTTTGAAAACGCCTACTTCTTATTTTGACAAATCTGAAGATTTTTTGTTTTGACTACTTTTAAAATTGTAACATAGTAGCTTGTTTTAACCTTTTTTCTACTTTTAACTCTAATCTCTTGTTTTGACCTTTTTGAAGACACTAAGTTTTCGTGTTTTGAACATTTCAAAAGTGTGTTACCAGTTTTACCTTTTTTAAAAATCTTAATTTCTTATTTTAACGTCTTTCGGTGTAAAAGGCTAGTTTTGACCTTTTTGAATTGTTCATTGTAGAATACATATTATACATTTTTGCAAAGAATTATTTCCATCGTTGATGGCTTCGTAGTTCCGAATAGGTTAAAAGGGTACGCCTTGAGGTAGGTAGTATGATTACGTGTTAAAACTACAACCAGTATAACATTACTGTAAGGACCGCCGACTGGCATGCGTTACAAAATTATGTAACAACTGCACCCTTCCTTCGCTATATGCAATTGAATGAAAAAATTTGATTTCATTAAAGATTCTTGGTACCATAGGATTCCTGAACTGCTTGCATACTGAATAAATTAGTAAAGGTACTTCCATGCAAATCGAGTAAAAAAATGCTCAGTAATCAGAAGTTATTGCCATGCAGCCACGCTGCTGGATTTATCCATAAGTACATATTACATAGTATTGCTTCACCTTCATTGCACGTACCTAGTAGGCGTAGGCATTAGATGGTCAGTTAAATTGCCTGTGAAAACTTGCAAAAAATTGGTATTTCTTATGATTTTTAAAATTGTGGGATAAAGAATCTGCTTCCTGCAAAATGCAGAGTGGTTTTGGTTCTGTGGGAGCGGAAGTGCATAGCCGCTCCACCGGAATAGCCGACCTTCAACTATACAATTCTAATGCTAGTAACCTTTGAAAGTTAACCAACTCAATGCTGAACTCTTATTACCGTATTTTCTCGATTATTAACCGGGTCTCAAATAGTTTCCGGTTTCGAATAGTTTCCGGGTTTATAACATGTAAATCATAGGGGAGCCAACCAGTTTTATGAATTAGTTTCCGGGGAAACTAATCGAGAAAAAACGGTAGTGGCATTTTGCATGCTGCTATGGGCCTACGAATAACGAATACGAGCAATCTTACAGAATAGAACTGCCTTGTTCTAAACTTTTGTTCCAAACAGTACAGCGAATAATCAACCTAACACTAAATATGACAGTTTGTGTTAAATTATTCTCTAAATGGCGTCAAAAGGCCAAAGTCTCTGTAATGAACAATAAATGAGAGTGGATTTGAGTTTTCCTATTAGTTATTAAATAGTGAGAAATAAAACACTACGAGAGGCACAAGAAATATTTTAAAGCAATAATTGCATTTACCGAATTATGTGACTGTAAAACTGTAATTCAGCAATTAACACAACAACAATAAAGGCTTCAAAAGAAACCGGATTGACTGGCGTTAAAGTTCCACTAAATGTCCCGTTACTAGAAATCACATTTTGAAAGCGATCAAAACTAGATTACAACATTTTTAAAAGGGTGTAAAACTAGACATTACACATTAATACATTCAAAAACGTCAAAACTAAAAATCCACACTTTTTCAAAACAATCCAAAGTATAGAAATCAACATTTCAAAAACGATCAAAACTATAAATTACTACTTTTTCAAAAGTATCAAAATCCGAATTCGACACTTTCAAAACGGTCAATTTTCGAATTAAACATTTTCAAAATGATCCAAACTAGAAATCAACACAATTTCAAGACTAACTATGATTTAACATTTTTAAAAAGGTGTAAAACTAGAAATTAACATATTTAGAAACGTCAAAACTAGAATTCAAAACTTTTTAAATCAAACAAAACTAGAACTCAAACCTTTTTGAATCGGACAAAACTAGAATTCAACATTTTTAGAACGATCAAAACTAGAAATTAACACTTTCAGAAAGGCTAAAACTTATCCAAAACTTGAATTAAACATTTTCAAAACGATCAAAACTAGAAATCAACACAATTTCAAAGTGATCAAAACTAGCATTTTTAACATTTTTATAAAGGTGTTTATCTAGAATTTAACGTATTTAGAAACTTCAAAACTAGAACTCAAAACAATTTAAATTGAACAAAACTAGAACTCAAACCTTTTTGAATCGGACAAACCTAGAATTCAACATTTTTAAAACGATCAAAACTAGAAATTAGCACTTTTAAAAAGGCTAAAACTAGGAATCACCGTTTCAAAAAGCATGGTCCCAAATAAATGATAATGCAGCTTTGCAAAAAAACGTATGATTACGTTGGTAGGTCAGAGCATTGCATTTACATGAAAATAAAAAATTTGCGTCCCTGTAAAAACGTTTTAAAAATTAATCGTTTACGCTTTTAACAACAAATATTGCCCCAAAAAACTCCACAGTCAAAGCTTCACAAAACTAAATTTAATTTAAAAAACAGATATCAAATGCAAATAGTAAATGACCAGTTTGGATCCAGCGCAATTAGATCAAAACAGTTATTTTAATTTCTTGCTATTTATTAAGCAGATCCAGGACTCAAGACAGGCTGCGTCCACACAAAAGATTTGTGCTCGTGAATTTCTCGATAGAATTAGCTTTAAGGCCTAGTCGCAATCTAATTAGTTGTATTCTTATGCTTGTTTTTTCACCAAATTATTATATAGGTGGCGTCAAAGCTCTAAACATGTGTAATACATTGTTTTTATTTTTCTGTCATTTACTCTGTGGTTTTGGGACATTTAACACTTACATGTAAACAAAATTTTTTATCATGTTTTTAGAATTAAAACTTGTAAAACTCTGCGTCGGAAACCATACTTTCACTCATTTTTGCACGCATTGTGTAAAGCCTTCAGTTCCTCCGCAAAATACAACCCGGCTCGTTTAATTAGTTCCGCATTTGGAAACAGAGTCTTGTCAATCATCATTACGAATCTCTGTTTACCTCCAAAAGACAATGTTAGCAGGAAGGTTCCTAAAAAAATGGTTCAATAATTAACAAAAACCCAACAATCAATCAGTTGAAAAAAAATTCGTAGAATAATTCCGTGATTTCGTCGTACGATAATTTCCCTCACCAGTCGTTCCATCTCCCGGGCCAAAAATTGCGAAAACGTCCACAAGTTTCACTTGGATTCCATTGGCTTGTGTCATAAACGTTGGGCAAACCTCTGGGCCGGGCATACTTGACATTCCTATGGTCACGCCCACGTTCCTAATTACCCTACACAATGCATTGGGAAGAAAGCCGGAATATTTGTTCATCAAGGAGATGCAAAGCGGCCCAGTGAAGAATTTGGAGGGCGACATTCGCTCCGAAATTGTGCGCAGGCGCAGTTCCCTGCATAGACTTCTGCGCATTGGCCATTTGAAAAGGTGGAAGGTCCTTCCATAGTGAAACAATTATAAGATGATCATTAATTTTTGAATTTTTAAAAATATTTGCAACGCCTATTCGGAACTGGGGAACCTTGGACAGAATGCTTTACAAAAGGGTTTAATTTTATAAATTAAATTTTTCATTACGGTCAAAACCAATAAATAACACTTTTTCAAAACGGTAAAAACTAGTAAATAGCACTTTTTCAAAACTGGTCAAAACTAGTAGTGACACTTTTTCAAAACGGTCTAAACTAGTAAATAACACTTTTTCAAAACGGTCCAAACCAGTAAAAAACACTTTTTCAAAACGGTCCAAACCAGTAAAAAACACTTTTTAAAAACGGTCAAAACTAGTAAATAACACTTTCAAAACGGTCAAAACCAGTAAATAACACTTTTTAAAAACTGCCAAAACTAGTAAATAACACTTTCAAAAGGTCAAAAAACTTGAAATTACCATTTCTAAAAACATTCAAAATGAAGTATATTACGTTTCGAAAAGGTTAACTAAAAATGGTGGCTTACATGTGATTGACCAGCCCATCGGGATGGCGAGGCAATGGGAAAGGAACTATGATTGCCATTTCCTCCGGCACCGCTTGGCCCGCCTCCTCCATTAATCGCCCGCAGCTCCCTGCTGCGGCCGCGCACAAGACCGCATTGTAGCCGACGCCAAATTTATTTTTAATGGATTTAATCCACTGGACGTCAATGGGCGGGGCTACGCTCGTCCAAACACGCCCACTTAATTTCCCATTTTGACTTTTTCGAAAATCCCAGCAATTATTGCTGCTGCTGTCAGTGGCGGTCAGAAGGATCTCTGCCATGTCCAAAGGCAGTTTAAATGGCAGCGTTACACAGTGTACAAATTTTTCAAACGGGTTCATTTTTGGGAAATTGATTTGTACGGTTGGAGGGCAGAGTAGCAAATCTCTAAAGACTAGCTTCATAATACTGTAGCCGTCCGCCAGGGCATGATGCAGTCGAAATATTACAGCTGTAGAAACTTGGCCAGGCCCATCATTCGGGGGATTTTGAACGGCGGTAGTAGATTTAAAATTTTGAACGAGAAGAATTTCCCACGGACTTTGCTCTTCCTTCCATGGCTTCTCCAGAAGCGGTCCAAGTACACGGTTTAATGCGATTTCGTCACAAACCCCATCTGTTACCATTTCAAAAACCACCCAAACCTAAAAACTGACGCTTTTAAAAGGGTCAAAACTAGTAATCAACATTTTTAAACACATGCAAAACTAGAAACTAACACTTTCAAAACCGTCAAAACAAAAAATCAAGATTTTCGAAATCACCCAATCTTGCAGAACAAGGAATTAACATTTTAAAAACCACCCAAACTTAAAAACCGGCACTTTAAAAAGGGTCAAAACTAGTAATCAACATTTTTAAACACATGCAAAACTAGAAACTAGCACTTTCAAAACCGTCAAAACAAAAAATCAAGATTTTCGAAATCACCCAATCTTGCAGAACAATTAATTAACATTTTTAAAACACCATTCTAAACTGGAAACTAATACTTTCAAAAGAGTCAAAACAGGAAATCAAAATTTTCAAAACACCATTCTAAACTGGAAACTAATATTTTCAAAAGAGTCAAAACAGGAAATCAAAATTTACAAAACATCATTCTAAACTGGAAACTAGTACTTCAAAAGAGTCAAAACAGGAAATTAAAATTTTCAAAACCACCAAAACTCGTTACTTACACTTTGAACAAGGTCAAAACATGATATTTACGTTTTCTAGAATATTCAAAAACAGATACACTACTGTTTCGACAAGGTTAAAAGTGACAGAGATATCGCTTACTTTGTGGTAGCTGAAATTCTTCTGCGTCTGCGCCGTAACCATAGTCGTAGTTTCTCACGTGATTTTGAAAATCAAAGTTTTCGTCGTCCTTCCAAAAAGTGTAGTTAAGAAAATTTGTCCAACACTGTTTTAATTCCGGGTACAATAATTCCCCGCTAGGTCTTCTTTTTTGAATTACCCGCTTGTAAACGATACTGCGGAAGATGCCCAAGTCTATTTGACCGTCAAAAATCCCGACGATGCAAATATTTGACTTTGGTTCGGTGTAAATATTCTCTTGAGCTATTATTGGACTTGGACTTTTCATAAATTGTTTCAAATCCGGTCGAAATATTTTAGCACAGAGGTAGACGAGCGCTTTGAGTGGGACAAAAAGTGAAATGTAAAAAAGCAACGCAAAAATTTGCAAAACGAATAGAATGAGAGCAATTGCAATTTTAACAGTGAAACTGAGTGCCAAACTTTGCATTGAAGACACAGCAGGACTTCTTTTGGACGTTGAACCCATTTTCTAACGTTTAGAGCAATAGCAGTTGTTTTGCTTAGCTATGTTTAAGGACTGATTCATTTTAAAACTCTAGGCGCCTTAAATATCGATCGTAATTGTGAATTAGGCAAGCATTTATATTTTTCCGGTGTTAGTGTTCTAATGTATTTTGGTAAAACCAAATTGACTTGAATTTTGCAATTTATAAGTTTAATTGCCCCAAAATGGCTTAAAATGTGGAAGCTGTTCAGAAACTATTCAAGTGCAATATTATTATCTTCAAAAGTAATAGGTTAGAAAAAAATTAAAAACTACAAATTATACACGGTAGCTCATTATTCCCGAACTTAATAATTGAAATAAGGAAAAGGCAGCTGAAGAGCTTTGTGGCAAAACTAGGCAAGTCTAGTTTTTTTGAGTTTTTTTAAGGTTTTAGAGTTTTTTCTTTTCAGGCAATTCCATCCATGTATTGCGTAAAAAGAAAATACACTGATTTAAAACGCTTACGCAAGATGTGTTCAACTTTATACAAACTACTTAATAAATTAATTTTCTGTCCTAACCATTTATCGTGTGAGGTGGTAAACGTTGGAACACACTAAAAGTAAAAGATTGAAGATTTTACAAAACATTTTTGTCTGCCACATTTCATTTATACAAAACATTCTATAGCAGTCTATTCGCAGAAGTTGCTATAACCTGACCTAACCTAACCTGACCTATAACGGTCAGGTGTCATGAAGGTCACGTGCTACAACGGTCACGTGTCATGAAGGTCACGTGTCGTGAAGGTCACGTGTTACGACGATCACGTGTCATGAAGGTCACGTGTCATAAGGGTCACGTGTCATTAAGGTCACGTGCCACGAAGGTCACGTGTCACGAAGGTCACGTGCCACGAAGGTCACGTGTTACGACGGTGACGTGTCATAAAGGGCGCGTGTTACGACAGTCACGTGTCATAAAAGTCACGTGTTATGAAGGTCACGTGGTACGACGGTCACGTGTCATGAAGGTCACTCGTTACGATAATCCCGTGTCATGAAGGTCACGTGTCATGAAGGTCTCGTGTTTGACGGTCACGCGTCATGAAAGTCACGTGCCATGAAGGTCACGTGTTACGACAGTCCCATGTCATGCAGGTCACGTGTTACGACAGTCACGTGTCATGCAGGTCACGTGTTACAACGGTCACGTGTCATCAAGGCCACGTGTCATGAAGGTCACCTGCAACGACGGTCACGTGTCATGAAGGT
>JAQFZC010005807.1:0-13516 GCA_034695205.1 Dicyrtoma fusca
AAACTAGTAAATAACACATTTTCAAAACTGTCAAAACTAGTAAATAACACATTTTCAAAACTGTCAAAACTAGTAAATAACACATTTTCAAAACTGTCAAAACTAGTAAAAAACACTTTTTCAAAGCAGTCAAAACTAGTAAATGCCACTTTTACAAACAGTCAAAACTAGTAAATAACACATTTTCAAAACGTTCAAAACTAGTAAATAACACTTTTTCAAAACGTTCAAAACACGTAAATAACACTTTTTCAAAACGGTCAAAACATGTAAATAACACTTTTTCAAAAAGTACAAAACTAGTAAATAACACTTTTCAAAATAGTAGAAACTATATAGAAATCACGATTTTCAAAACATTTAAAGCTAAATATAATAACGTTTCGAAAAGGTTAATAGTGCTGTGTATTTTGAAGACTTGTAAAAATGCAAATGAAGTGTGTGTGTAAAACTTATACATGTATACAACTCCGCTACTGCCGGAAATCGTTGGTTTGCCATTTGGAACTGCTGCTGATAATCGTCATTCCAGCCGAATGCTTCTTGAGCCAGCTCCGTTAAATCCGTATTCGTAGCTCCAGACCAAAAATGAACGAACTCGCCCATGTCCAAATTCTGAGAATACTTTTCAAATCTATGTGGAAGAGAATCGTGGAGGAGCTGAAAATATTTGTTGAGCACTTTACTGCCCCCGCAGTGGGTGTAAATGGGAAGGAACCAATTCTTCATCCAAAATGTGATTTCTTTAGGATGGTTCTCAACTTTATTCAACGTTTTAGCTCTGTAGCGCTCAGCATGCTGCATCAAACGATCAAACCGTTAAACGCCACAAAATTTTTAAAAGTAGTGTAAACTGTGTTAATTAACCGCTAGTTTGATTTAGCGTGAATGTTCTAGGAGATTACAGAATAACTCACCTGTGTTAAATTCAAATTCGTATAGACGTCATAAGTGAAAATATCCACCCAAGCCGTGTGGACGTAAGCGGAGCCTTTCCAAATATTGTGAGAAGGGGATCCCCAGCGATCTTTGGAAGAAAACTCGACAAAATACGCCAATTGATTCATTATCACGTCCATGTTCTCATTTCGTGTACTTTCCGTCTGCCATGCATTTAACCTGGGAGAGCTTACATCCAGAATATTTCGCCTATCAGTCATGGCATTCTCACTGTCAATTGAGTATCGGATATAGGACCCATTGTAACTTCCCTGATGCACCACTAGATTCAAATGATGATCCGGCCCAAAGTTCCCATATGTACGAGTCATGTAATCCCACACATTGGCCGTGAAATCAAAGAGCCATGAGGCATTGTAATAGACAGACACTATTTCAGAATTATTTGTCTGTAAACGCGTTTTGCCTCCAGTCATAATAGGGTCAAAGTAGAAGTTCACGAAGGTACTTCTATTAACTCTGGTCAATTGTTCAGTGTGTCCATGCCAACTCTCGTTCCATCTATAAGGGGGTAGTTTTGACTGGCCACGCAAACGTTCAGAACTTACGGATCCGTCTGTATCGTCAAAAAACATTTAAAACACTAAACGATTTTACGAAATAATTTGGAAATAGGAAGCAAACATTAGGGCTAGACCTAAAGGATTGAAGCTTACTCTTATATTAATTTTTACCTGTCAACGTTGAATTCCAATCAAGCAACTCCCATTCATTGCTGTCAGTCGTAGCGATGTCCATTTCCGAGCAATCAACAGAAGCCAATGCAATTTGAACTATCAAAATGTAGTAAATGCAAGACATCTCGGGGTAACCAAGTACAAATTAAATAACCACTTAAGAATAACAACTATAAATTATTCTATCTTAGGTCATTGTGATGGCTTTAAAAAATATTATTCAAAACAAATGTTCGATAATTTAGGTAGTTCCAACTGACTTAAGATGGTTAGATTTTATCCCAGCTAAGCTGCAGCAAAGTTGTAACAACCAATTTTATGAGTGCTCAAAAAAGTCCGTTTTTTTTTGGCGATGACATTTAACATTTTTGCATACGTGCGTTATTAATTATTATGACGTTGACCATCAAGGAAAATAAACAAGCTAAATAATGACTACATTAAGGAAGGGAAAGCTGAGATTATATTATGTGGATATGTCGTCACTGCAAAAACCGCAGGCCCCAAATATATTTCATAGCATTGCATTACACTTGTTTCGTAGTTTTCGTACTTTGTGGTGAGTTCTACAAATGCTTTTATTAAATTATAAACTCAGAACAAAAACACTTCAATCCAAATCCTACTATTAAAACTTGCTTTTCGGAGTTAAAAGTAAAGGTGCACCGAATACGACAACGACGGTCTTGGTCTCATTTGAATCACAATTTCTGGCAGCGAGAAATAGCCACTGGTTTTGCATAAACAAATTGCTGATTATTGCGTAAATACGTGAAAACGTTGAACGTGTGTTGCGACAGTCACGTGCTGTGGCGGACGGTCACGTTTTAATGACTGTCACGAGTTGTGACGGACGGTCACCTGTTGTGAAGGTCACGTGTTGTGGCGGTCACGTGTTGTGACAGTCACGTGTTGTGACAGTCACGTGTTGTGACAGTCACGTGTTGTGACAGTCACGTGTTGTGACGGTCACGTGTTGTGACGGTCACGTGTTGCGACGGTCACGTGTTGCGACGGTCACATGTTGTGACGGTCACATGTTGTGACGGTCACGTGTTGTGACGGTCACGTATTGAAGCAGAGAAAATTTTGTTTAGGAAACATGAATTAATAAACTACTACCATAATTGACCGAAATGTGAAATAACCAGTAACAAAAATTGGTCTTGGAAGACGTGTTTTCTTTCAATAAGATAATGATCGCAAATACGCTGCTAGGTCAATCTAGGTTTTTTTCGAAAAAAAAATAAAATTAACGCCCCCGAATGACCATCTCAGTGTCCGGATCTGATTCCCATTGAACGTTATTTAAGGACTGCCCCCAAGGATCTTCCAGAAACAAGTTAGATTCAATAAAAGTAGAAATCAACGGAATGAATCCAGAGATGTTGCATGTGAACGAAGGTACTCTGAGCCAATATATTATTGAATATATTAAGTTCCCGTTGTAAATTTCTTGCTTTCTGACACTCCACCTTCGGAATGACGCGACTTGCAGACACATCTTGTTCTTTGTTTGAATAGATAATAAAGAAAATAAGCTTGTAAAGTTGGTTAATTGTTTACACAGTTTCAAATAGAACAACAATGCAATATGAGTTTATTGAATTGTTTGTTAAAGCGATTTCTTGATTTTATAAGAAACTTACACGACGTATTCAATGCTTGCACCCAGCGTCTCGATATATGTATGTGTAGCGTAATAGGAGGTCAATCAGTATCGTTGAATAACTGGTGGAGATATAGTAGAAGTAAGTACACCGAATATTCCAGTAAGTCGATCAATGGTTTGACCGGCAGCAGATTTGAAAACTCCTGCGCAGGGTATTATTTTTTTTGCAGACTGTATTACGATCGTACAGGCCTAAGCATTAACCTTCAACGTATGTACGGGAAAGGGAACATATCACGGGTTGGCAAAGAAACCGATGTACATGCGCCGTGTTTAACAGCGAAGATTCTGTGTTTCGAGAAGATGGAATTACGGATGTAACAAAATCGATACTCTTTCCAAAATAATTTTACGTATTTATGGATTGTGTTACTGTAGAACAGAAATACATACAAGCTTTTTGTTGATTTTGCGTCTGTATGAAGCTATTAGCGATAAAGTCAATTTCATATTGCCTCCTTAAGATAGTATTAGCACGATTGCAATACGTTGATGTTGGTGTCTCTGACAAAAGTAGAATTTGGTGTGACCTCTGATTGCAAAAATATTAAATAGTAAACTGCGCCAATGTTTAGTTTAAAGAGTTTTTTGATGATATAAGTTCTTTCGAAACGTTTTTCATATTTTCGATAGTTGGTATTCAAGCTTAATAATATAATGTTTCCGAAAAATCCAAAAACACGGAGGGTGTCTAAAAACATTTACTGTGAAGAAAAAAACATTTAACTACCACCAGGGACCCAGACCGGTCGTGGTCTCAACCCCTAGTGCTAGTCGTATCGATGGCTTTGCAATGGGAACACGGTAGTGTAATGGGAGTATAGTATCGATGGTTGTGCAGCTAAGGGGACCATAGTTTGAATGGCTGTGTAGCTTATGGTAGGATTGAATCAGTGGATGTGTCATGGGTGTATAGGGGCAATGCTGAGAATTATACCACTCGACCACTGTGCCGATGGTGTCTTACATTGTTAGTTTTTTGGTACTTATTCACCATAAGAAGTGAAAGCAGTTGTAGTATACCTTGTATTTCAGTAAAACGAATCTTGATTTAGCTGCAATAAAAAATCAATGCGTTAGCTAGTAAGCTTTAAAAAAAACTTAAGTACTACAATTACGGCGGTTTTGGTGAATTTTATTTTGAGAAAAATATCTAACAACTTTTCTTTTATATGTACTTTTCAGTAAAGACAAAAAATGCCATGCAAATCTTGCAAGCCTACTTTTGACAGCCGTTTCCCCAAAATTCGTTGTGAATTAAATCCTTGAAGAATCGTAAACTTAAGCGAGTAACTGAAGTTCGCCACTTCTAATTTAAACTCGGTTCACAAACGATTTTAATCAATACTCACACTGAAATAATATATGTACATAAATGGTTATTAGAACAAGTATCTTTCATTCAAGCTTTTGCAGCATTGATTAAGAAAACAATATTTTGTTTATTTTATTACCTTTACACGCATTGTGTTGTGTGGCTCCCTTAAATATTGTTTATTGTAATATTTTGCAAAAATATGAAGGTATGATATACGGCGTTTAGAATGAAAATACAAACGTTATATGCAAAACATGCCTACATAAATTGGACACTTAAGATACGGATTCTTTGGCAAAGTTAAAAGCCAAAAACGCGAAGATAATAACATATCACTGTTTTATCATAAATAATACACACTGACAATCTCAATTTTTCAAATACTGTATTGAAATTGTTTGTTTAAAAACTTGATCTAAGGATAATAAGAAAAACTCAGCTACTTAAAGCTCGAGCTTAATTCACTTTTAAAACAATATTTTTTTATGTTGGAACAGTGCGGCATAAATTGAGAAAATTACATATACGACGTCAAAAACATTTTTATTCTAGAAATTCCGGATAGTAATACAATCTGTAAGAGCTGGTTGTCAGTCCTGGTCAATTTATTATACCAATTTTCAAGGTGCCTGCGAGTTTCTTAACTAGTCATTGCATTGGTTTTGCTTTCGTTTCCTGGATAACATTGGCATTCATAATAACGCAAAATCAAAGTTCATAGATTAGCATAGCAATTGCAATTCCGATATGAATAGAAGAAAGCTTCACGAAATCGATCGCACCGGCATTGGTCTTAACTTGTAAGCCCATTTCATCATTACAATTGACCCTACTGTCGCAAGTGCAGTATCTACCATAGGTGACTGTAACCTCTGTTGGTATCAATTGCTTAGACGATTTTCCATTGTCGTCCATCAGCAGTTGAGTCCCATTAGAAAATAGTTGGTCTGAACGTCTTTCGGGAGTTAGTGCCTGACTGAGCGGCATTTTCCGGTTCCTGATAGTATCACAGTTGATTTTGCCGGGCGGAGGAGTAATACTTGAAGGGGTGCAGTTGCGAATTAAAATTTCTCCAAACTCAGCCGTATTAAGGTACATTTTGAAACAAGATACTCCGCTTAGACCCTTCACACAAGTTCGTGTGGGGACATCGTTCTTGACCGGGTCAACGCAAGAATCACTGCAGCCTGGCAAAGCGAAGCAAAACAATGGGTGGGGGGTGTAGCTGCACTCGTAACATGTAAAACCTAGTTTAAAATATTAATGAATTAAAATTAGTATAAATAAAAACTGCATTAAAAATTAACCGTTTTTTATAAATATTTTGTTGGATATGCATACAAGGCATCTCAATCTATGTATGCTATAATGCCTTATCTTAGCGCTTCAAAGAACTCAGGCCGTTTTGGAATCAAAAAATAAAACAAAGTGCTTTACTTTCTCAACTTTTTACTAGAACCACCCTCCCTCCAAATCATACTGAATCAATAATTTGTATGAAAATGGTTCCTTAAATTCTTTATATTTACCGTAAGAATTTTGGGGAAAATGCCCAAATCCGAGCAAGATGCTAAAGAATCCCACAAATTCAGTTACCGAGAAGGACAGAAAACACTTTAGTATGGTTTGGTTTCGACAAATAAACATTTTCAATGAGGTTTCTTCTGATTTCGCTGCTGTTTTGAGTACGTGATGCAATTAAGCCTTTAACTTTGTTCTAATAGAATAAGCAGATGCTATATGAGTTATTTTATGAGTACTACAACGCAACAGGCAACGCACGGTTACAATTACTACCAAACAACAACTAAGCAGACTGTCACAATTAAGTGCAGCTATTTTGTTGTTTTCCTTTTCTTATTTCTCACGAATCGGCAATATCTTAAGAGCAAGTTTACCAGTTGCTGCGAGTTTATAGAAAACACCAGAAGACCAGAATCCAATCCAATTCTCTTGTTTTTCAATTTGCTATTTAACTAAGGCGTACACTACTTTCTAACAATAACATTAAACGGCAATAAATTATTATTATATTTAATTAATAAAATAAATTATTAAAATACTTTAATAAGGAAAACTATTAATAAGAAAATAGTAATGCTATTATAAAGTTTTACTTGCCTTATCAATTTTTATTATTTATTTTGCCTTAATTATAATAACGGTTTTATAAAACAACCATTTTGTGTAACAATGTAAAATAAAAAATGTAATAAGCAGGCATTAGAAGACGATCTCCACTAATGAGTTCGATAAAAATAAGCGTGTCGAACACAGAACCCCTAAAAATACATACACATGCATACAAAGTACTAGCTAATTGCAGAGCCACTATTGACAGTGATCTAGTAACGTCATAGTTTTAGCTGCATTTTTGTTTCTTAACGTTTTTTCGTATCTCTTATACCGCAGCGACCCTGTGACCCCAAGTTTGGCCTAAATCACTTTAGTGTTTAGCTTGTTTGTGGTAGGCAAATCCATTTACCGGTGCGATACATCGGACCTCGATTCGCTAATATTCTGATTACAACTCGACGACGGGTTGCCGAGCGAGCCAGTTGTGGAAATAAAATGGTTGCTATAAGAAAAAAATATATAAGTATTAGTAAATCACTGACGATGTACCACTCTTTTAAAACTCATTGAAGCACAAAAAATATAATTGATACTACCATATATGTACCTAATGTTAAACGTATGTATCTGTACTATTACCGATGACCGATGCCGATGCGATTGTTATAGTTTGCGTAATAGTTGTGCTTATATAGAAAATATCGTATGTACGTAGTTGTACATTTAGTACAATTATAATGAATTAACTGAATCCCTTTTATTCATTTCAAATGCATGGTTGAAGAGTGGAGGCCGGTTCATTTATTCCTGTCATGGCCAAGGCCACTTCACTTTCATATCGACTGTAATGCACTTGTGCTTTTACTACGCTATGTGTACCTCCCTGCATATATATACCTAGTTACACAGATCAAAAAATAGGACACATTTAGCCAATACCAGTAGTCAAAAAACTAACCAAAAATAGATTTGTAATAGGGAAAAAGAGTGTCATGACAAATGAGCATTGCATAAAGTGGCTGGTGGTAGATTCAACGTGCGACAAAAAATATATTAATTACATAAGCAAGTAGGTAGATACGATTTTAAATTAAGCATTCTTTTTAATTTTAAACACTAGTTATGTAATTACATGTTATTTACGCCATAATGCCAACAAAAGTAGTTAGATATATGTATGTAGTGTGTTTGTATGATTATATCATTAAAAAGCAAACTCAAATATGTATGTACTTCCTACACTTTGGCTTTGTCATAGTTTATTTTTTTTATTCACACTTAATTGATCTGTCCTTGCGCTAGCTTTATCATAATCATAACCATAGTTTGGAGAACCAAATAAACACTAGAACTAAATCTAATCGTCTACTTTGTCAGTTTCAGTTTGTAGAGAGCTTGACTTTTAAACCCCAGAAATGCGGCATAGCCTTTCGTAAATAAAGTCAAGTGCTAACTACAGAGATATTAAATAGAATTGTTGAAGTATTATTTTCGGTAGACTAAAATGTATTGCCGAGATAACTATTAATACATATTAATCAGAATTTTGTAAAGTTTTGTACTCTCATAAGTTGTTCCAGCAATTTGGTGCCAAATTGAGATTTAGAGTTTGACTGGCCAGTCAGTAACAAAATCACCAAAGATGTTTGGGAAAAAAACTTTAATATCTGTTATTTTTATAGGAATTTTAGCCTATTACTTAACTAGGCCTAAAAATGTTCGACTCGGCAAGATAGTTGAAAGTAAATCAGGTGCAGTTCAAGGAATAATTTCAGTGTCGAGGGATGGGAGGGATTTCTACGAATGGGCGGGTATTCCGTATGCAAAGCCACCCGTTGGCAATCTTCGATTTGCGGTAATAAAACTTCTCACAATTCTCTTTTTTTTAAACTAAAGCGTACATTGATAGTTAATAATTTTGCTAATTAAATTAAGTAATTAATGAAAGTGAAACACCATTTTTGTTTTATCAGAGTCCACAACCAATTGAAAAGTGGACTGGCATTCGTGATGGAAGCAAGCATGGGTCGCAGTGTGTTCAAAGCGCGTTTTTGTACACTGGTATCAAGGCGGGAGATGAGGTCAGAGAATCACAGATCAGAGATCACTATCAACATTATTAAAAAAAACATTTTACTCTTTTTTTTAATGTATCATTTTTACATAACAATTTCTGATTTTGAACACCACTTTCTTTTCCATGTTGTAGGACTGTCTATTTTTGAATGTTTACACGCCTAAGGTAAGAAAGCTAAGAGAAATGCAAAACAGAGGTACTGTCAACTGTTAAAAAAATTTAATCCGAAAAATTTTGTTTAAGACATTTAAAAATGCAATTCATTACAAAAATATTAAAGCAGCTAAACGACGATAAAAAAGCCCTTCCAGTTCTCTTCTACATTCATGGTGGTGCCTATGTCCTTGGATCCAGTGACATGTACAGACCAGAATTCTTTATGGACGAGGATGTAGTGTTTGTTTCTATTCATTATCGACTAGATATCTTCGGTAAGTTGTTCAAGAACATCCATTTTAAAAATTTGCATTTTTAGGAAGTCTCCTCTACTGGCTTTTATTACATACATAAATACAACCTAATGTTGAATATACAATTAACAATATAGGTACCGTATCCTTGCAAATAGAGCCCCAATCTCAAATAGAGCCCCACCCTCTAATACAGTCCCATTTGGGCTGTATTAGAAATAGCAATGTATTGGAAATGCACTATGTTATACGGCAAGCAAAGCGGGAGGTATAGAGCCCCAGTCAACGGCAACAATCTTTAAGTAGAGCCCCAGGAGCTCTATTTACGAGGATAGGGTAATAAACTTTCAGTTACTTTTACAGGATTTCTGAGCACTGGTGACAAAGCAATTCGCGGAAACATGGGACTTAAGGACCAAGCACTAGCACTCAAGTGGGTTCAAGAAAATATCCGAAGTTTTGGAGGTGACCCAAACAAAGTGACCATTTTCGGACATTCAGCGGGGTAAAGTCATAAGTAACATAGATTCTATACCTACCTACCTTGTTAATTTTTTTAATAAATTTAATTTGTGACTATTTTTTCAAAATTTAGTGGAGCTAGTGTACATCAGTTGCTTCTATCACCTATGACGAAGGGTCTATTTCAAAAAGCAATCTCACATAGTGGGGCTGCTTCCAACACCTGGGGCTTTAAATCAACGGCCAAATCTGTGGAAAAAACAAAAGTGATCGCCAAAGCTTTGAGCTGTCCGGTCCATGACAGTGATCAGCTTGTCCAGTGCTTAAGGGGCAAAAGTGCCAAAGAATTGATAGACACTGTTCATACTGACTTGGTATACATACGATAATTTCCTTTCTCTATATTCTAGTTTGCCTGATTTTTTGATTAGGTATTCGAAAACTGAAAAATGTCGGTCCAACTTATTTTGGTTCCGAATAGTTTTACTATCTGAATACTAATGTGCTGTTTTACAATCTAGGTGGAGAGTCCTTTGTTCAAACCTCACAAGTTTGGAGAGCCCACGGTGCCCACGATTGAATTAGTTGACGACGAAGAAGCTTTCCTGACACAGCATCCATTGGACGTAGTTGCTCAGGGGAAAGCCCATAGGGTGCCGTGGATGGTGGGCTACACTGCCGACGAAGGGCTAATGGCAATCATACGTAAGTAATGCCTAAGAAGCCAGGAGTTTAACACGAATTATATCTGCAGTAAAATTTAGTTTTTCCGTCTTCAAAAAATGCCAGTTTTCATCACTGAGCACGCTTTTACTAAAACAATTCATAAGTGCCATTATAACTTTTTGACATTTTGCACTTTGCCATTTGTTTTGCAGACATTGAAGCGGATGACAGTATATTAAAAGAACAGGATGAAATTTGGGAAGCTTCTATCAAATCAGTTTTTGCTATCGACTCCAGCAAAAATTTGTCAGCCAACGAAAAAGCAGCGGAAATCCGTGACTTTTACTTCCCACCCTCACAACGGTCATCGTTGAGCCGAGAAGACAAACTGAAGGCTTACACAAAACTCTTCGGGGATGCTTTCTTTAACTTTGATATTCGGGAGTCTATTTTATACCAAAGACGGTTTTCTAAAGTGTATCCATATTTTTATAATAAGACGGACGGAGCCAGTTTCAGCGATATCTTAAAATTCTTGCTCAGTGGCAAAATTTTAGACCTACTCGGAGGAGCTCTATACGCCATAAAGGTTATCGTTGCCCAGTCTGTTTTCGGTGCGGGACCGCCTCAAGATCCCCGGGGTATTGTATTTCTTTCTTTTACACTACAACCGTCCTAAAAGATTCAAGTAGGAGCTGAAAAGGCTAATTTGAATTATGTTTTTTAATTTTGTCAATAATTATAGGAATTAACCACGTAGGGGACGTGGTTTACCTTATCCCGTTTTACCCTCTTATTCAAATGCCCAAAAGTAGTAAAAACTATGAATTCTCGAAGAGCTACGTGAAGCTACTTGTGGATTTTGCAACAAATAACGAGTATGCACAGCAATGTTAAACTAATCATTTTTTTTAATTTTTTTACTATACGAAATAGCAAAAAGTTTTAAAATGTTTAAATTCATCAATATTTTTAGAACTCCGGACCCGACTTTTCGTGGGGTAAAATTTCCTGCTACACCCAAGGAAGGACCCTTACAGTTTCTGGAAATCACGAACGACGTGCCAAAAGTTACTACAGAACCTTTCGAGGACAGAATGAAATTTTTGCACGATTTGAAAATCCGGGATAGCAGCGGTGGAAAATAATAATTTTAAGCAAAATACAGAAAACTAACTACATGTCAAATAATTTAGTTAAAATGCATATCCCTGGGTATTTGGATTATCTATTTTTTGTGAAACTATGACCTGGCTCTCTTTTATGATATACTTATTACCTACAACTGTTTTACCATTCTTAACTATGAAATTATATTAAGTAAATAACACTTATTTAAATTCAATTAAATTGTTTTAATCATCTAAAACAACCTGCGTACTGTGTACTAAATTCGGTTAAAAATGTAGCATAAGTTAGTTATATTTCGAAGCAAAAACTCTCTCATTAACTTTGGTACACACGAGACGGATTTTATCCAAGGGTACTTTGAAAACAGTTAATATAGATATGTCACAAATCAATGTAGATATCAATTTGGGGTTGTAACGGCCATGGCCATAAATCAACTAGATGAATAAACAGTAGGTACACATACTTACATACAAAGTACGAATTGCAAAGCCACTATAGACACTGATCTAGTAACGTCAAAATTTTAGCTACATTTTTGTTTCTCTTTAATTTTCTAAAAAAAATACAAAAAGGATTAATATTAGATAACAATATGCAATGGGTTGCTTTTACGTGTCCACGTTTTACTTTACTTTTTATGCCCATTGCAGTGTCGACTTATAGACTTCATCTATTAAATTATATCCACCTGATCGACGGCAGCAGTTTTCATTACCACTGGTAAAAATAAGCCAATACAACAACCAAATTAACAAATTGTAATTAAATAGTACCCGTTTAGCGTGCTTATAGTACTCAATTCCGTTTACCGGCTACATCGGACATCGATTGTATAATATGCTGATCGACGATGGGTTGCCGATGAGCCAGTTGTGGTAATAAAATGGTTGGTATCAGAAAATAAAGTAAGTATTAGTAAATCACGGACGATATATACCTCATGTTACACATATCTAGATTATTACCGGTGCGGATGCGATTGTTATAGTTGGCGTAATAGTTGTGCTTATATATAGAAAATATCGTATGGAGTTGTAGTTTTAATACAATTATAATGAATTAAATGAATCCCTTTATTCATTTCAAATGCATGGCTGAAGCGTGGAGGTTCATTTATTCCTGTCATGGCCAAGGCCACTGCACTGTCCTAGTGTCATGTTGACTGTAATTCACTTATGCTTTTTCTACGCTATACATATGTACCGACCTGCACATTATATAGTTACAAAGATCAACAAATGGGACACATTTAGCCATTTTTGACCAGTAGTCAAAAAACAAACCAAAAATAGATTTGTAATAGGCGAACAGAGTGTCTTGACAAAAGAGAATTGCATAATGTGGCCGGTAGATTCAACGTGCGACAAAAAATATATTAATAAAATTATACACGTAGGTAAGCAAGTGGATAGATACGATTTTAAATTAAGCATTATTTTTAATTTTAAACATTAGTTATGCAATTACAATTACATGTTAATTACGCTATAATGCCAATGAAAGTATCTAGTTAGATATATATGTATGTCGTATGTTTGTACGATTATATCATTAAAAAGCAAACTCAATTATCAATTATGTACTTCCTACACTTTTGGCTTTGTCATCGTTTTTTTCACACTTTAATTCACACTGTCCTTGCGCTACCTTTATCGTTATCATAGTTTGGAGAACCAATTAAGTAAACACTACAACTAAATCTAATCGTGTACTTTGTCAGTTTCAGTTTGTAGACAGCTTGACTTTTAAACCCCAGAAATGCGGTATAGCCTTTCGGTAACAAAGTCAAAAGCTATAACTACATCGATAGTAAGTAGAATTGTTGGAAGTATTATTTTCGGTGAACTAAAATGTATTATGTACCGAGATAATTATAAATATTAATCATTGTAAAGGTTTGTAATCTCATAAGTTGTTCTTAAGCAATTTGGTGCCTAATTGAGATTTAGGGTTGGGGTGTAGAATTGTAGGCACAGTGCCGCTCCCTATGCCGCTCCTGTGCCGCTCTTCAGTACCGCTCTTCCTCAAGAGCGGCATGCTCCCTATCCTTAAACTGCCGCTCCT
>JAQFZC010005808.1:0-13512 GCA_034695205.1 Dicyrtoma fusca
CATCCTGCAACTGAATGTAAAAATACAACTTTTTCCGTTTACTCCATGTTAAATTATTTCATTCCAAAAATTATTGGTGGGAAACAGCTGCACCAAATTTCAAAAAAATTTGTATATTGTGTTTTAGTCTAATGGAGATTCACAAAAAAAATACATAAAGTTTTTTGAAGGCGTTTCGATTTTTGGGAGAAAAATGCTAAATGGCCATTAAAATGGGCAATATTTACAATGTGCGATGCAGCTACCTACCACCTACTGATTGAAAGTTTTGTTGTATTTTTTTGTAGTTCCTGTGTATTCGAGCTCAGTGTCAAGTGTGCTGGTAGTTCGTAGTGATTTACAGAACAGAACCCACTCAAGTCAAAGTCGAAATCAAAATCAAAGCAGAAGATCATGTCAAAGGCAAACTTAAGTAGAGAGCGATCAGTTACATCTAATACAACCAACAACAGTCAACAGCGGCAGTGTAACTTAACTACCTACAACCTATGTATGTTGCAAGGTGTTAAATCTGGTCCTTTTAGAATGGACTCGAATTGAAGTTTGTTGTAAATAATTAACAACAATGTTTAGATTTTTGACTACCAAAACAGCTAGAAATAGAAAATAGTTTGTTGTTAGTGTTACTATTATAGCAAACGCTGGGGGTACTTTCGTTTAATTATAATTTCGAAGTTTGATTGAGATGGCTAGCACTGCCAGCAGTGTTGGCTGTTGTTGAAGAGAGCCTATAGATCTTAAACCCTTTCAAGAAAAAAAAACTTTCATCGGTCTCGTCGGTAGCCCAGGCAATCAGGGTGCAGACGTGCTCAACATTTTTCTTCTACGTGTACTTACATGGTACATCATTTCGATGTTGATGTCGATTTCGATTTCTCGGGTGTTCAGCTCAACTACCACCATCAACCATTAGCTGCAGTAGATGCTCGTGATGCTGATGTTGGGCTCAGAAAAGAAAGAAGTTATATCGAAATACTCTCTTCCGTAGGATGTAGGTATACCTCCTTCAGCAACAGCAGAATCTCTATATCTCTAAAGTTTGTAACTAAACCTAGAACATACACGTATCGGTGATAGGTATAGGCACGAGAGAAAATAACAAATAGGGTACTTGATCGAAAGTGTAAGTGAGGCAGGCGTAATAAATTGAATTTTCTGGTCCTCAAAAGAATTCGATGAGGCATGGACTAGAATTCAATATCATGGAACTTTCGGACTGGGAGCACATATACCGTACTTCTGCGATTACTTGGTGAAACTCTAACTTTTTCCTGTCAGTTTCGAGTATGAAGGGAAGAAGAGGGTACAAATAAGGGCTACGAATAGGAGATTTGACTCGGATACTGTCCGCAGTGCTTCCTACTTCGTCTTCCAGTCAGTCCAGCCATGATCATCAGAATCAGAAGCAATATCATCTCGCTGTCAGTAGTCAGTGTCGGTATTATATCTATCGAGGTAGGTATATTAGTGATCTCTCAGCTTCAGCCTTCATCGCCTTCATATCCAAGTCGTATACATATACAAACCAATAGGGGACCTTCCAAATGTGATGCCATACGATTTGACGAAAGGAAAAAAAAACCTTCCAAAAAGTCAAAAGCGTGTTTCAATTTTTTCCGAAAGTGCTAAAGCGCAAATACTGCTTTTCGAAATATACAAAAGCTAAGATTTACTTTTCAAAAATAACAAAAGCTAATATTTACTTTTCCAAAGCGTGCAAAAGCGCAAACACGGCTATTCAAAAAAAGCAAAAGTTAAGATTTACTTTTCAAAAACGTGCAAAAGCACAAATACGGCTTTTTAAGAAAAGCAAAACCTAGGATTTACTTTTCAAAAAAGTGCAAAAGCGCAAATACGGCTTTTCAGAAAAAGTGAAACCGAGGATTTACTTTTCAAAAAAGTGCAAAAGCACAAATAGGGTCTTTCAAAAAAAGTCAAAGCTAAGAATTACTTTTCAAAAACGTGCAAAAGCACAAATACGGCTTTTCAAAAAAAAAGCAAAAACTAAGATTTACTTTTCAAAAAAAGTAAAATCTAAGAATTACTTTTCAAAAACGTGCAAAATTACAAATATGCCTTTTCAAAAAAAGAAAAATCTCCAATTTACCTTTCAAAGTCGTGCAAAAGCTCAAATAGGGCTATTCAAAAAAATCAAAAGCTAAGATTTACTTTTCAAAAACGTTCAAAATCTGATGCATTTTAGCAATTCGCCTTTAAAAACAGTCGTTTTTGTATGACGTCATACTTGGAAGGTCCCTATCGTGCGGAGCGGAGTAGCGGAGGGTGTTGATGCTATAGACGTGTCTATATAATTTTTGTTCAGGTCTACTGTGCTGTGATATGTATATGTATGTCGACTTTTTCTAGATCTTCCCTGGCAGTTTCAGAACAGGCGAGAAGAAGTCTGTGTATAGCAGTGAGGACCTTGATTTTGATGTCGATTTCCTTCATTTTGACAAAGCTGTGATGTGATGATGTGATAGTCGTTGTTGTGGGCTGTTGGTTGTTGGTGTTTCTGGACAGGAAGCATTCAATCTCATCTAAAATGGGAAAATGTGATAGACGAAGACTGAACGATAGAACGAAGTCTGGCGGGAGAAAGTATGTAGGAAAGCAGTAGTGGGCAGATAGAATGGGAAAAGAATTCTTTCTTGACCATTTATCTGTAAGCTAAAGGGGAAGAGTAATTTCGGCTGGGAGTGGAAGTGGAAATTGAAATTGAAGTTTCAATGACACATCAGACGTGTATTCAGTGCTCAGATCAGAATGCTCAGATCATCAGATCCATCAGACCCACTATTACAGATATAGCAGTTCAGATCAGAAAGAAGATGAAGCAGTGCTCCAAACTAAACTGCCATACTAAAGTAAAAGCAATACAGAATTCAGTGATGATGAAATGGAAGCCAACTTCCTTTTTTCTTTAGCACCTATCTCTAAGTGTATTATTATTATTATTTGGTAGTTTTTTTTTTGTTCATTGTACTTCGTGAAAGTTTAGGATTGAATCGGTTGGTATAATACAATCATTCAGGTAGGTATATAGATTATATTAGTACGATTATAAGTAACGGTACGCCTATATGTAGAAAGGTTGTTGGTAGCAGGATGCAGTAGAAGAGAGCGTAAAATACATTTATAATTATAAGTTGACTGGAGGCAAGCCATACTGTGTGTGTAGGTCCTTCCAATTCATTCCTGTCTTCTGTCCCTTTGCGTATTTCCTAGTATAAATGGGGAGGAAGTTCAGTAGTTCAGTTGAATGGGGAATTATATAAAGTAAAGTACTAGAGAAACTGGAACTGGAAATAGATAACCATGATGACGATGAGGATGAGTTAAGTTCTTCAATAATAGAAAATAGAATAGAATGGAAGAAGGTATGTCCTTGTCGTCTGTCTCACACAATGCAATGCAGTGCAGTTCAGTGTAATAATGGGGCTGGGGAGCCATCATTTATACCGTAAATCCCACGTTAGTTACCATGGCTTTGCTACATATGTAACCAATTTTCTTTTAAAAATCGTAGTTTGCAAACTGTAGGATTTTCAAAATTGGCTTAAGTAAAGAATTTTTAATTTATTTTGAAATTTCGTTTTACAGAGCAGGGCGTTGTAGAAAAAGCAGTATTATAGAAATTGTGTTTCAAAAAACGGGTTTTAAAGATATAAATCGTGTTTTTGAAAGCGCTGTTTTATTGACCATATGTTAGAAAAAGTGGATTGTGTAAAGTAAGTAAAATTGTGTTTTACGAAACGCGGTTTTATAGAAAACGTATTTTACGAAACGCAGTTTTATAGAAATCGTGTTTTACGAAACGCAGTTTTATAGAAATCGTGTTTTAAAAGAAACACTGTTTTATAGAAATCGTGCTTTAGAAAATTCCGTTTTATATAAAGCATGTTTTACAAATCACCGTTTTATAGAAATCTTGCTTTAGAAAACACCGTTTTATACAAATTGTGTTTTAGAAAACGCTACTTTATAGAAATCGTGTTTTAAAAAACGTTTTAATATAAATACCTTTAAAAAGAAAAAGGGCTTTTACTGATACAGAAATGATGCTTTATTAAAAGAGCTTTAAAGGGGGGTTTTAACGTTCCTGTTGAGTTTCACTCCCCCCCCCCACTAATAGAATAATTCAGTGTTTGCAGTTATTATTTGGACAGATACAGTCATTTTAGAAAGCGTTTTTATTAGACTCATGTTTCATCATTTTGCATAAAAATGTGTTTAATAACATTTTTATTTTGAAGAACGTTTCGTTTACTGCAAAAAATTGTTTGAATCGGTACTTACAAACTTAATTAGCTCAAAAATCCAAATTTCGATACAGTTTAAAGAATAGCAGAAAAGTTAATCGGCTGTCAACGGTACTTCCCAGTTCCAATGGTGCAGTAGTGACTGTCCTGGCGATAGTATATCGCCCAAGTTTTGGTACACGCATCACCATTGTCCCATTACATTATATTACAACCCCATTATTTCCAATGACCATAGCCATAATATAACATCTTCTACTACAAAACTGGGAACATAGATAATACACCACCACCACACCATCACCATTAGTAGAGCCAGTAGCAGGCAGTAGGGCTGAACTACTACATATTATTATTATTATTGTGTTCGTACTCCGTACATAAAGACAGCGTTCGAAGTTGAAATCGAGAAAGCGTGAAAATTCACATCTATTCTATAGCCCCCCAGATTCAGAAACACATCCCGAGTAAGCCTCAGCAGCATCTTCAGTTCAGCAGCTGACTTTTCCTTATGGGCTTTGACTTTGGCTGAGCTTTGCTTTACTTGACTTGACTTTGGTGGCTAATGTGGAAGTTGGAGTGCGAGTGAGAGTTCCCCTCTATTTCATAACATCAAGTCAAGAATGTCAGGCAATATTTTATCTCACGACAAAACATTCATTTTCCTTTTCCACTTTCCTGGTGGCTTCCTTTCCGGGCTATCACTATCACGGCCATAGTGCCATTACATTGTAAATATGGTAGTAAGCCGGGGTCTATAGGGTTTGATTTCGGTTCGTTTTGGTATTGGTCGAGCGCTTTTACTTTCTGTCTTTTGCATCATCGTATCATTGTATCATCTTCAGTAGCATCGGAGCCTAATCGAAGAAAGGGATAGAAAAAAATAATCATGTTTCATGATCATTAACAATACATACATTATACTTTATTTAACCTTTTCCACGTTGTATGGGCTGTGGCCAAATCGACAAAATGAAATAAATTATTATTATTTATTATTTAACCTTTTCAAAACGGTAATATCTAGTTTTACATATTTCTGAAAATCGTAATTTGTAATGAGTTTTACCTTTTTGAAAATGTCAATTTCTTGTTTCGGCCAATTTCAAAGTGTTACATACTTATTACTAGTTCTGATTGCTTCAAAAAATGTCAGTTTCATGTTTTGACCTTTTTTAAAGTGGTGCTTCCTAGTTTTGAGTACTTTAAAAAATGTCATTTTCTTGTTTCTACCTTTTTGAAAGTGTTACTTGTCAGTTTTGAATCCTTTAAAAGAGGTCAATTTCTTGGCTTGGTCTTTTTAAAAGTGTTACTTGCTAGTTCTAAAGTTTCGTGTTTTAACCATTTTCAAACTGTCACTTACTAGGTTTGAATGCTTTACAAAATGTCAATTTATTGTTTTGTTTGCCTTTTCCAACGTGTTACGTTTTTCTGAAAGCGCTAATACAGGATTAGAATGTTTTTAAAAATGTTAACTTTTAGTTTTGACCTTCTTGAAAGATAATTTGTAGAATAAGTAACCACTTTTGCCAAGCATTTTTTCTTTGGCATCCCAGCTTCGAACTGATTTTACAAAACGCGTAAATGAGAAGAATACAAAAAATTAGGCGAAAGAAATGATTTCTAAATGACAGATTAAATGTGATAGTAAATGAATGTGATTGTGATCGATTATCTACTGAATGACACGACAGTAATGCTAAACTGAAGCTAAAAACTTTGTCTATAGTTAGTACATGCATATTTTTTCGGAAAAATGCGAAAAATTTCCATCTTTGGAGGATCAGAACTGGATTTACATGCCATATAATGCAGATTGCAAATGCAGTTGATAGAATTTTTGATTGGGATTATGCTGTTGATGCAGGCAGGCCGAAAAAGAGGTGAACAAAATGGGTGGGTATCTTCGGTAATTCGTAATTCTGTTTCTGTATTGCTATGGACGTGAAACTTTTTTGTTTATGTGGACGAGAGGGAAACAGTAATATAATAATTTAAAAGGAAAGGAGACGGATGCGATGCTTTGAAGCAGCTTAATGCTGGTGCTATGCTGGTTGAAGCACTCACGAGTCAATATTTCTCTGTTCACAGGTTCAGATAGATGATTTTGATGGGCTCTGCCTTTTGTCTCCCGTTCCCGTATTTCGTGTCTCCCTCCGAATGGGAATTGACACTCCGCCTTCCTTCACCCAACTACCCTCCTATCTCTCCCCTCACAATATCTCTCTTTCACTCAAATATACCTTACCTTTATATATCATTATTAGATACGATGCATCCGCATCCGTCGGGTCTCCCAACCTTTCCGTTATGTATTTTTCCAAACCTTCCAAACTTCCAACCCAGTCAGAGCCAATGCATGCGTAGTAAAAAGTGGGAGAGAGCACTATCAAACGCACCGGTACTGTTCTGTAGCACTACCTACTTCCTGTTTTCTGTGTTTGCCACGAATCCATGAGAACAGAAGAACGTGATACAAAAGTGACTTGTAAATACGATTCCGTAATAAAGGGTAAAATACAAATCAAAAGTTGACTATAGGCATAACTATAATGAAATGAGCCCTTATTGTTAGTATATCCAAAATTTAAATACCTACCTAATGAGAAGAGAATAATATGTATTTTGAAACTAATTCGCAAAGGGCGCTAATGAACATTCGGAACATTCGTCAACTTATTGAAATTGGTATAATTGTGAATCTTACGTTTTCGAAAGGGTGATATGTCTAATTTTACTTCTTTTGAAAAAGGAAATTTCTCGCTTCCACCTTTTTGAAAGCGTTAGTTGCTAGTTTTAAATCTTTTGAAAATGTAATTTCTTGCTTTGACCTTTTTGAAAGCGCTAGCTAGTTCCTAGTTTTGAATGTTTTTGAAAATGCTAATTTGTAGCTTTGACCATTCGAAAGTGAAAATATTTTTTTTTTGATTTTTGAAAATGTTAATTTCTGGTTTTGACCTTTTTGAAAATGTTAAATCCTAGTTTTACACCATTTTGAAGGGGTTAATTTCTTGTTTTGACCTTCTCGAAAGTGTTAGCTACTATTCTTAAATGTCTTTTAAAATGTTGGCATAAAAGCACTGCTGCAAAGCCTTTCCACGGCTTCCAAGTTCCGTCTGAACAGGTTTTAACAGTATTTTCAAAAAATTAAAAAGTGTTTCTAAATTATTACAAAGGCCTTTTCTTATTTTACAGTTTCTTCCGCGATTTCTGGCTCGTTTGTCGGAATAGTTTATAGTTTCTGAAAGAACGTTTTCGTAGTTCAACGCCAGTGATTTTGTACGCAAAATGCTGGGTGTAGATGAAGTTTGCAGTTATGAATGATTCCATTGTATTGTAGTACAGACTTAGTGCATACACGGATATTTCTAAAATTGAAAATGCTTCCTATTGCGAACAGAATAGAAAACGTTACTAGCAATGCATAATGGGATGTTCTAACTAGTACGTTGTAACCTCGTATAGTAAAATGGGGCAACTAATAATGATGAATTGTAAATGCGTCAATGCTCAATCTAACTAAAGCTAAACTTGTGTTTATTTGTTGTCAATTGCAGGTTTAGAGTCATCAGTACAAGATTCAAGCAAAGATCTCTACTGGTTTTAATTAAAGATTTTTAAAATATGTCACGTCTTGTCATGTCACAACTTGACATCCATTCAAAGCCCAATCACACACCGACACACATGACTTTGATATTGACGAAGTGTAAATTTAAATTTAATTATATTCAATCTAACTAAGACTTTGATTTCATTTCCCAAGTCAATCAACTGTAAATTGTAAATTATAATTGTATTTCCTTATTCAATATTTTTCACCTACCTTCCATCGTTGGATTTCATTTCATGGACCTTTTACACAACTTCATCCGGTGATCGACCCGAACCGCGACCAGTGACCAAAAACAAAAACAAAAACCGAATACGGAATACGGATTTATTTCCTGTTTTTTTTTTAAATTCAGAAGAACGTTTAATACATCTAAAGCAACAAGGAAAGCTCAAGTAAAATCCTATTACATTTACATTAGCGTAGCATTAAATTTTTTCTTACTTTACAGAATTTAGAATTTACAGTTAAGAGCCATTGATAGCTAACTTTATTTAAATACAAATTCTGCAAGAGTGACAGCAAGAGGATGTATTTTCCTGTTGCGTACTAAACCTGTGTTTATTTTAGGTAATTTATTAATATTAATGATTTACAAAGTGAAGTGTTACACTAAATTAATTTTATTTATCGACTATTTTATATTCTACTACACACAAATGCAACAGTCATGTGGTTAAACAAGTCACACGAAGCACACGTAATTAAGCACGTACGGACGCATATTGAAAAGACAAATTTTTAAAACTCAAATTTAATTATTGTATGTATTATATAAATATATTGTATTGTTGTAATTTCATAAAATTGTAATTATTATTATTTATGTAGGTGTATAGGTTGATTGTTAATTTATTCTCGAATTGACTCTCGTACTTGCTACAAAACCAAAAATATTTAGTTTTATTATTTAATTATTTTATATAAGGACCTCGTAGGCATACATAGTATTGATAATTTACTAGTTTTATTTTGAATTTTTGAAAAGCTAATTTAATTACGTAGTATAGTTCTATTGCTATACTTATAAACAAATTAATAGTTGCAGATTTTTAAAAATCCATCTTTAAATTTAAAATGAAAGTTACAGTTAAGCCCCCTTTAAATGCACGGCTCCTTACAGAGTAGCGATTTTGAATTTTGACAAGAAATTCGTAGGTAATTCATATGTAGCTACAAAGTTATTACACAACACGGCACAGGTAACAGATAGATCACTACTAAGAATTCAAAGGGAATGAACTAATCAACACACAATAAAATAGGATCCTTACTAATATTGGTAATTAAGTTCCCGGAATTAATTTGCACGATGAATCTACAATCTACTGACAGTAAATAAGAAGTTGTATTTAAGTCATAGGCAAAAGATGCGTAATTTGTTTGTACAGTATATTAGTATTATCGTAACTAATTCTACTACTACCAACTACCTAGAAATAATATACATAAACACAATTTAACCAAAACTTTTGCAAACAATTTAAAGTTTACTAAATAACTTGATATTTGCAATTAATGTTATTGTAATACTTGAGTAGGTACTTGATCTATAATTAATTTACACTAGGTATAGCTATAACTGTGTTCAATCCTTTCTTGTTGTGATATCCCGAAATCATGTTATTATCAGAAAATTAGCGAAGTTAGTTAATTAAATTATTACTTCTTTTGTCAATCGTCTTCTACGAAGAACATAAACAGACGCCTGTCACAAAAGATAGCTCAGTTTTTAATTTTGATTTTGATTTTGAACAAAAATCTTGATAGTTGTAGCAATTTTTAAATCACTTAAACTTACCTACTATGTACAAGAACGTAACACGTAACCTAAAGATATTAGTCAAAAATAATTATGCAAACACACATTAAAAGTAAATTATGATTGTATGAAACGTACAGGTAGTTTATTCACTAATTAAGCTACGGATTCAAATTAAATTCAATCACATTAAAATTCTGCGTCTATCATTAAGTTTTAATTTTAATTAATAAGTTAATTACAGTAATAGTTAAGTATGTACAGTTATCAAATAATTAATAATGGATACAACTAGTTAACTATATTTATAGGTAAGCCGTTTAGTTAACAAATAAGTAAGTTTGTGACTCAATTTTGAGTTTTTTTCGAGTTCATTTTCGATAAAAAAGAGAATAATTATTAGTAATAACACGCGCAACACTATTAAACTTATGGGTATGAATTAATTATTACATGAAATACATTGCAATTATTGTATAATTATTAATTATAGTATAGTAATAGTATAGGTAATATAGTGAACATAATAATTAATTATTGTACGTAGTGTGAATGATTGTACAGAAAATATTGTAAAGTATGTTAATGAAGGGTATGGCATGGTAATGATAATGATTTAGAGTCTAAAACACACACACCTAAAAACTAGTTGAAGCGATCGATTGATAAAAATGAGTAATGATAGTGATTAATTAAAATAAGTAACTTAATGAGTTCAGAATTCTCGTGTGCTCCATTCGTTTAAGTGTAATAATAAAATTTAAAAAGGATGATATACACTTTTAATTTTAATTTAAATATGTTGGACGAGCGTCAGTTCATGGCATTATTCATTATTTCCTGTACTTATTACATAATTACAGAATCAAGCATATTTTTGGTTATCGACATCGCATTGCTAAGCATCGCATCGTTTTATCGTTGTTATTCACTAATAGTTTGAGTTCAGCCAAGTTTTGACGGTGCCGATGAGACTGTACAAGGGCGTGAGATCCGTTGGAAGAATATTTGAGATGGTATTCTTGGAAATGGTAACAATGTCATGGGAGCAATTAGAAAATTTGGTCATGCAATCATCTTGGTCTTTTAAGCCCACTTGAATCGCGTACTGGAAGTCTTTTGGGATGGACACCATTTTTGAACTGTTGCATGTTGGAGACAAATCAAAATCGGAAATTATTGATTTTTTTAATTAATCTTTTCAAAACAGCAATATACGTAGTTTCACACAAGGATGGCCTAGTCTAGTCGGACTCGACTAGCGGACTAGCGACTAGACTAGACTATTGAGCTTTTTTGGCCGGTTTGACTAGACTAAACTAGGCTAGCCACGGGTCGGAAAAATCGCGACTAGACTGAACTAGCAAGATCCTTCGAGCAAAATGACTAGACTAGACTAGACTAGACTAGCCACGATTTTCCCCATGTTAAGGGATAGGCAAGTGGTTGACTAGACTAGACTAGACTAGGGTAGGTTTTTGTGTAGACAAGACTAGACTATTTAGGTCCGGAAAACAGCGTGACTAGACTAGACTAGACTAGCGGAAGCTAAAAAAATAAATGACTAGACTAGATTAGCAAAAATTTTGGCCAGCCTTGCCTTGGTTTCATACCTTTTGGAAAATGTTGGTTTCTAGTTTTGAGCTTTTTGAAAGTGTTAATTTCTAGTTTTGACCTTTTTGAAAGTGCTAATTTCTAGTTTTGAGCTTATTGAGAATGTTGGTCGATAGTTTTGAGCTTTTTGAAAGTGTTAATTTCTAGTTTTGACCTTTTTGAAAGCGATAATTTCTAGTTTTGACCTTTTTGGAAAGTGTTATTTGGTTATTTCTAGTTTGGCACATATCCGAAAATGTTAATTTCTAATCTTACGCCTTTTGGAATTGTTAATTTGTAGTAGGTATAAACATTATACAGCTTCACGGCTTACCCGTTTCGAATAGGTTATTAAAGCATGATGAAATAAGTACTACTGGCTACGGGAATGGTTTGTTAAAATGAAATAAATAAGGCAACTTTACCTGAAGATTCTGTAGTATTTGAAGTACCCATCAGGCACATAATTAAAGAATCCATGAGCATGGCAAACCATCAGCTTTTGACAGTTCACATCCTCTTCCCCGATGAACCAGAATAAACTCTCTAGGAAATCCGGGTAGGGCTTTTCAACCACTGGACCAGAATCAGCCGATGAATCGTTTCTGCGGTTTCCTTCAGCATCAATGGAAATCGAGCCAGAACTATTCGTTTTGGAATAATTTGAGTCCGTTTCGTTTGAAAATTTAAGAAAGCTCAAGTCCAAACTCTTGAGGATTTTAAGTAGCGTCGAATTTTTAGGGAAGTGCCTGTCTGCAATTGTGAATCGATCTATAATTGAATCGTGCCAGTGGTACTTTCGATACGGTGTTCCCAATAGATAGTACACTGGACTCACTGCCAATCCGAAAAACATTATGACGGACAGGCAGGATGATAATATGAGGGATAAAGGACCTAGAAAAAGAAACAACCGTTTATAAATCATCATAATACGTAATTACTTACGAAAACCTACCCAGAAATTATTTTTTTATTTTCTTAATTACCTCCAAGCGGTGCTCTAAGTGTATTACTGACATCCCACGGAAGGGAAGTAACCCAATTGATATTCAGCACTGCACCATTACGTCTAAAACTTGTGTCCGTGAACGTGAAGGTAATATAGTTTATCACGATTAACAGAGAAATTAGTGAAAGAATGGAATAAATCTTCATATTTTATTATTGTTGGAAAATACTAACTGCTACAAGCTTGCTCCTCAGAAGTCAAAATTCCCCAAAATATAACAATCATGTAGGCGCTATACGAACATTTAAGATGAATTTTGTTTTAAAGCAGAAAATACACAAGAAGCGTACAGAATTTAAAGACACTCGTTGGCACTTTCACTAGAAGAATACTAATACTTGGGTTTGTTTGCTACTTTTTCGTATTGCCACGATAAAGTCACTATTTTTAAAAAAAGGACACAATTTAACGGACATAATTACTTTTTGATTGCAATTACAGGTTGCTGCACTCTATTACCTCCAACAATAAGGTTGTTACTCTTTGAACTTGGAAAAAACAGTTAAGGGTTAAAAAAAACAATTAGCAATAAAATAGGTACTAATTGCATTGGTAGGTCATTAAAAGTTTTTATTTTGGGTTTAAATAAATCCATTATAGTTTTATGCTGGGGGTTGGGATGGTGCGGCAGTGAGCCTGGGGCACGTTGCTTTCAATTTCAATTCAACTTTCGATTTGAGAAAAAGGATTAAAAATCAATGGCTTAAAGGATGATTGACAGCATTGCATTGACAGGATAGACATGGAAGATTAAATCTATTCAGAACTGGGAAACCACCGGCGAAAGAGCGATTTACAGAAGCGTTTTTTCTACGAAGGAACTTTGTTGAAATAGTCAAAACTAGAAATTAACATTTTCAAAAGGTTCAAAACTACAAATTAACGTTTAGAAAAAGGTTAAAACCACAAATTAACCTTTCCAAAAACATTCAAAACTAGTAGTAAACACTTTCAAAAAGATCAAACCTAGAATTTGACAAAGTCACATTTTTAAAAATGTCAAAAAATACAAAATTACATTTTCAAAAAGGTCAAAAAATACAAAATTACATTTTCAAAAAGGACAAAAAATACAAAATTAGGGTGAAGGCTTGTAATTGTGGTCGTTTTTTGCAAAATACTACTTAAGCGGACAACTGCATTTTAACAAATTAGTATAATGTAATACCAATTATTTCATCGTATTCTACATCCAATTTCCAGCATTTTGATGCAACCGCTTTCAAGTTTTGCTACCGTTTAACATAATAACATACATTTCAATGGTTTA
>JAQFZC010005809.1:0-13510 GCA_034695205.1 Dicyrtoma fusca
ATATCTTTGATTTTAACTGGAAATTCTATATCACAACATTTTACTGAATCTAAATATTGAGAATATTTTGATACTCTTTCTGCGTTATCAGCTGCAGGATATGAACAAGCTAATACGCTATAGAGAAAACACTTATAATCTTTATTTATAATATTAACGCATGCTTTTTAGTCTTTTACCCATTTAGGTAGCTCAATGTATGAGCTTCCTCCTAATGGATTATATTTATTTATATTGATTTGTAACAAAATTAATTTATCAAATATCCAGCCAGACCCTTTTGCTTCTAATTCGTCACATCGTACAATAAATATATCCTTTTGAGCATTCCAAAACGAAGATAAATGAGACATATGCATTAAATCTACATTTTGTAATTGGAATGTGTGTCTCATTCTTAATTCTTTATCATCTTGTTTTTTAAATTCACATTCTAAAGTAAAATTAATCTTAATATTTTTGCGTTTTAATGTTTCTTCAATCGAAGAAATGCCTGGTTCTTTTAGGTTTAACATATAATTTTCTATATCGAGTCTATAATTATTACCATTTGTTTTTAAATGTTTCTAGCCTACAGATAAAACATGATTTAATCTTAATCACTTTTTCTGTTATATGTTTAGATGCGTGTTCTTCTTCCGCATAAGCAGAGCATCTTCTACATTTAATTTTTGATTCAAGGTTGTCTCGAAACCATAAATAAATCATCATCAAAAGCAAAATTATTAAGTAATTCTCTTTTGTTTTTATTTGTTTGAGTATTTATAATTTCTTGTATAAGTAGAGTTATTCTATACCGATGTATATATTTAATTTGTAGATTTTTCGCAATATATTGTAATTCGTTAACATTTAGTAAAGACAAGTGTTGTTCTCTTTCTGACATCATTTTTCAAGACCTCACTATTTATAAGGAAAATAAATTAAGAGTAAAAATTTATTTATGCTGATTTTTGTAATATATTATTTTTATGCGCTTCTGTTTGAAAATTTCCAAATGTTTTCGTTTAGTATATGTACACTCACATTCACATTTAAATATGTTTTTCTTATTTTATTTTAGTATATAAATGAATGCACAAAAAACAAAAGAAACATATCTCGATATTGTAGAACCAATAACTACAACCGATGCAATAAATATTTGCAAATTTGCTGACTATTTACCCACAACAAGTTCTAATTTAAACAGTCCAATACCAATAAAAATTCGAATTGATAATGTAGACAACTACTTTTTACTAGAAAGAAGCTTTTCTATTATAGAAGTAAATTTAGTAAAATCTGGTACACGATATGCCGGTACAGAATTAATAACAATAGCCAATAATAGACCATTGTTATTATTTAATAAAGTGATGTTACAATTCGATGATACTACAATTAAAGAATTTACAAATGTAGGGCATACAACACTAATACAAGGCCTTTTAAAATATAATGTTGGATTTAGTTCAAATAAAGGACATAGACAATCATAATCTTTAGATGAAAGTGAATACTCAGCAACATTAATTAAAAATCGTGGTTTCGCTAATAGACATGATTTATTATTCAAAAGTAATACTACTGCTACAGATAAAGGAAAAGCAAAAGTTATTATTCCATTTTCTCATATCTTTGGGTTTTAAGAGAAAATACTTTCTTGTCAAAGAGTTTCCGTTGAACTCAACCGTGTCATTAATTAAAATGCGATATTTAAATCTAGCACACAAACATCTAATGTTGATGATGTTGCGGACGGTTTAATTATTATTTCTTCAATTACATGAAATGTACCTTTTATCGAATTAAATCCTGAAATGTCGGCACATATATCTAGTTTTCTTGTATCTCAACCTAAAATACCTTTTCAATTTATAATTAAACATTTAGACCAGTTTGCAGTATCATCCGATACAAGTTTAAGTCGTGCTTTAACATCTGTTTCTGGACCTGAAAAGAATTTAGGTTTTGCAGTTGTTTTTCAAACTAGTCGATTAAATAATCAAAAATCCAATATTTCCGTGTTTGATCACTGTAATGTTTTAGATGCTAGTATATCTTTGAATGATGTAAGTTATCCTGAAAAACATTTGCGAGAAGGAACCAAAGGTTTAGCTTTCATGGAACGTTATGATAGATATTTAAACTCGTGAATTATTCGCAAGTGAGGAGCCTGAAATTGCTCCATGTGTATATCAGAGCGTATTTTATATTTACTGTGTTGATACTTCATTTTAAGAACAAAGAATTCATGGAAACACACTTTCTATCAATCTTCGTTTTGAATTTTCTACACCTTTACCTGCTAATACTGAAGCCTATGTTGTTATCTTTAGAGAGTGAGCACTGTCTATAACCACTTCAGGTAATAAAAAAAATGCAAGTGGTCTATATGAATTCTTTCCATTAGGAAACATAGCAATTATTATTTTATTTTGTTTAACTTTATAAAATGGCTTTAAATACATCTTTGAATCAAAAACTATAAACTAGTATAGGAAATGCTTTTACAAATAAAACAGGTGTACCTTACAATTAGAAATCAACTAAATACTGAAGACGGCTACCCTTTTAATTTGACTAAAGCTCAGACAAATCAATTTTAGTAGGGTAACTATAAATTAAATAAATTATCTACATTTTATTGTAGAACATTTATTACTGATTTAACAAAAAATATCAAAATAGGCGGAGCATTACCTCTTTTAGCCTTAATTTCTTTACTTACTAAAGCAGTTGCTATTATTGAAAGTATTGGTGCCGCTGCAGGCGGTGTACGTCAAGCAATAAATGCCGTTAATAATAAAAATCTCAAGATAAAGCTTTAGCTGAAACACAAAGGCACAATGCTGAAATGGTAAACAAAGATACCAAGGATTTTTTAGGGGAGGGTCTATATTTTAAACCATATCCATAAAAGCGCTTTCAAATATTGAAATGGATTAATATGCTAGACAAATATGTGAGCCTACTATTTTCCGTGATGTTTTTATGAGAGATACTTTACCAATAAGGCCTAGCAATTATGAATTAGGAATATTAAACCTAGACAGTATAAATAATCAAGGCACACGTTGGACTTTATAGTATAAGAATAATAAACAAAATTATTTTTTTAATTCTTTCAGACATGGCCCACCTATTGAGCTATCAAAATATTTAAAAGGAAATATTGTATATTCTGGTTACAAACTCCAAGATATAGGAACAAAATCGTGTGGTGCTTTATGGCTATTATTGATAGAAAACGTTATTACTACAAACTTATTTGTTAACGCTATCATAGGGCTTGTTAAACAAAATGAATGAATTAAACAAATGCTTTCAAAGCTAGGATATGATTTTAGAGACACATCAAGGAATATTGAAGAATTGTTGAGTAATAGAATTATTGAGTGGACAAATAACACAAACGTTTTGATAAATCAACCCATACAAACCAAATTCGCTGATCGCTTGAGAGTGCTTCACACTGAATTAGAAGATATAGCTGTAGAACAGCATAGTTTAGCAAATGTAGTTGACAGTTTAAAATCTAAATTAGAAACAAAGCTTGGGAGGCCACGAAAGCGCACTTAAGAAAATCAAATAAGGAAACATCAAATAAAACTGTAATAGACACACTTATTCAAGATGTTAAAAATTGTGATACAAAACTTATCACTATTCTACCAAAAGCTGACCGTATTTTAAAGGAATCCGGCATTAAAATTATAGATTCAATTGATTTGGATAAACGACATCTAGAAACAGAGCTGAAAACTATTAGGTCTAGTATTGTTCAAATAAATCCAGTCACGGTTTTGAAAAACAAACAAGATATCTTAGGAATACTTAAATTTTGAAAAATAAATACTTCCTATGGTATTCTAACAGGTTTTTGTATAATTAACAAAAAAGCATATGAATCAGTTAATTTCCAAATACAAATTTGTGACATTCCATTAGATGGAATATTTATAAGTACCTGCACCAACATCCACACTAAACAAGCAGATTTTTTTAAATTTTCAAATAAAGTTTTAGAGCTTGATTTAACTAATTATCTTCAGGGTTGTGCTTATACACTAAATTGTATACTTCAATAAATTTTTATGTATATAAATGATTTCAAGATTTGGACGCTGCCGTGAATGGAATAACAACCACACTGAAACAATAAATCATGCTGTTAGAATACAGAATCTAACTGAAGAATTAAAACAAATTCAGACAAATGTAGAACATTTAGCTAACGAAACTACGAATAACGCATCCCAAATACAAGTTATTAATAGTCAAGTGAGTGAATTCAGTGCAAAGCTCTCTCAAGCGACACGTTAATTGGAGACCACAATTAATACTAATTATAATAAAAGTGAAAAAGAATTTGATAAATATAGTAAATTAAATGACCAGTTTACAGAAAACTTTTAAAATAGATTAGATTTGATTGAATAGGGAATGGTTTAGATATAAAGCTAGATTAAAGGTGATATAAGGAATCCAAGCAAATTTAAGTGAAAAAAAACAAATTAATAATATCAATAAAAATGAGCGTAAATTAAAAAACGAGATTAACCAAAACACCATTGACTTGAATTTAAAACTTATTACGCTAACTGAAAGTATTAAAAGCTTCGAACAAGGTAATACTAGAATTATTGATGCAATTCAAGCTTTAGAAAACCTACACTTAAGTAATGAGATTAATTAAATTTGTATTGATAAATTTTTATCACATAAATAGCGACTCTTTTAAAACTGTTGAATAGTGACGTTGTATACAACAATCTAAATGAACTCGTAGAAGCGGAATTGTATAAAGAAATTAAAGCCCAATGGGTTGAAAGTAAATATTCCTACAAAAAAATTCAGCTTATTCTTGAGGATGGAGGCTTGCTCTATAAAGTTTATTTATCAGAGCGATATAGTAAAATGGTTCCTCAAAGTGATGATTTAACAGCGTTTGTTAGTAAATATATGAGATATAAAGGTACCTCGGAGGTTTATGGATTTGTATCCAACAAACTATTCTTTCATGAATCATCATGTTAATTGTTTTACTTTTTTAATTTTTTAATTGAATGATCCTGCGAAAGATCCAGCAATTTTTGATTGGAATAAAATCCCAAAATTTCAACATAACCCATAACTTCCTAATATATTTAGATCATTAGTGATTAGCGAAAGTAATTGCGATAAAAGCTGTCTTGTTTTTAGTTTACTAATACAAGAAGGAATGTTAGACTACAATAATCTAATTTTAGTTGGTGATAGCTTACAACAAGATCAATATCAAATTTTAATTAAATCACTTTAAAATAATCTAACAAAGCAACGTGTAGTAGCACTATTTGACAATAAACAAACAATATTAGAAAATGGTTTATGTAAAATTAAATTAATTGAAAAACCCGGAAAAGGGCTCAAAACAGATCCAAAACAAAAAAGTAATATCACAGTCTATGATACAGATGAATTAATACCAGATCCAAAAGAAATTGATTTTAAATTACTTACTATTATTTTATTTGATGATGTAATGAACAGAAAAAATCAAAATATTATGAAAAATTATTTTACACGTGGAAGACAATAATATTTGTGTATTCTATTTAAGTCAATCCTATTTTGAAATTGATTGTCAATCGATTCAAAAGAATTCAAATTTTTTAATTTTATTCAGGCTTTCCGACCTTCATGTACAACATCTTCACAGAGACAGAAGTGGAATTGATATGGATTTAGAAGAAATTAGCGAATTTTGCCGTAAAGGGAGAAAGATCATTCCTTCATAACTATTGATTTTAATTCTAAAGCTAGTGAAAAGCGGTACAGACATAATATAGATACGTTTTACATACCAAGTAAATATGGTTGATAAAACTGTGCAACTATACAGAAACAGGATTCTTTGGTGATGATTTAAATTTAAATAGTAGTGAAATGTGCTCTGAAATTTCTAATGTCAAAGTAACTACTACTGTATTATTTCTATTTAATATTTTTAGAGATCTTTAGACACTACAATCAAAACATATACAAACATAAACATAAACACAAACATAAACATTAACACAAGAATAAACACAAACATAAACAAAACATAAACACAAACATAAACAAAACACAAACACAAGGAATGCTTTTAAGGAAGGCTTATTTTTTAAGGAAAGCTGAATGCATACCAAAAGTTTTTAAAGTATGTGAATGTAATGTAGTGGAACGCTGGAACGGAACGGTGAAACAGAACGCCTTTATCTCCCACCACCTATGCACAATTTTTCTGTGCTAAAATCCTATAGCATAATAAGTGTTTGTTGCCGCATTTTTAGCTCACACCTAAGGGGCGTAAAGATGTTGATCAAAATTCCACAAATATGTTAAAATTCTCATCAAAAATCTCATTTTACCCCAAAAATCTGAGTTTTCAAATGTGATATCAGACTTCAAAAAAGTTAATATTACGGAAACCACCTATGATTTATCATTAAAACACCGTGTTAGTTTGGGGTGTTTTTTGTAACAGCTGATTATTAGGCTGTTATTAAACTGATTTTTAAACTTTGAACATGTAAGTGATGTAACATTTTATGCTCTTTAAAATGGTTAATAATAAAATACAAAAATGCAGGTATTTATCCTTTTTTTGGTTTTGTTCGATTTTTTTCATTTACTGGGTTAATTATTATTCAAATTTGAGAATTCGAGCACGAATATGGATTCGAATTCCATGCTCCGTATTATCGGATAATTTTAATTCCAAAAAGCAAATAGAATAATCTCAGATGTCATTAAACGTTTGTATTATTTAGCAGATTTCAAGCGTACCAATTAGTTTTTGATAGATTTCAAATTTTTATTTTTTAAAAACATTTCATTGAATACTAAATTTTATCAGCTATTAAAATATAAAATCAGAATTATGCTGATCTTTGTGATATATTATTTTTATGTACTTTTGTTTGTACATGCCTATGATAATTTCTTTTAGTATATATTTCTCCGTATTTACAATTTAAATTTTTATTCCTGTTTTTGTTTGCACAATATCTACAAAAATTGTATGTTTTATAAAACAATGAAATGTCGTTGGTTTACTTACAGCGTACACAAACCTTGGCATCCATTTAATTAACAAAAATAATAACTAAAAATATGTTTTACCAGTATTCTCCGCTGCTTTTAACAGTAGTATTTTGTTTTATTCTCTATTACTTTATTTAATGTTGGTTATAGACAAATAGATTTATGTTCGATTTTAATGACATTTTGTAATATTTAGTTAAATTTAAGCGTCCTAATTGGCTTTTGTGGTTTTTGAACTTACGTTTTTGTTGTTTTTCCAAAAAACCTTTACCAAACAGGTTGTTTTGTAATATTTTAAGTAAATATTGGGAAGTTTTGGGGTTTTTATGTTATTTGTAAAATACACAATTATTTTGAGCTATAAATTGTCTTTTACACTCTACTTTCATCTAGTTTGTTATATAAATCATGCCAATCGCCTACATTTTTCATATGAAAATAATCCCATATTTTTTTGCGTGATCAAAATCAATCTTACTAACATTTTTTTTGTTGAAGAAGAGCCAAATTTATCAGTAGGGGGGTAATTGAGTTGTAGTTTCTCTTAATTGTTTAAAATCTACATTAGTTTATAATGTAGCTAGGGTACTTTGTAAAAATTTAAACGAATCTAAAAACCTTAAGTTGATGTATTCATTTTTTGATTACTTGAGTGTTTTAGTTAAAGAAATATACTTTCTCTCATTATCAAGTATTAATGTTATTTTACTTTTATCCTCACATAGATTTCTTACAAACAAATGCATGTCATAACTCGAAAGGTTATGGAATATTACTGCTATAAAAGTAACATTTCTATTAATTAAATTACAGTTGTTACATGCCGCGCATCTATAGTCACCAGAAAATGATCATGATATCTGACCTTTGGATTAGTTTCTGAAAATTTTCTTTTACATAAATAGCATTTTGTTTTTGCATTCTATGTTTCTAATTCAATAGTTGTTATGGGTATAATTAGTTTCATAAAAAATTTTTTTTTAGAAATCGTTGTTAAACTATTAATAAAATGTGTGTCAGCATTAACACCTCTGTAGTTTATTAACGGTTCGGTAAAATTATTATAAACGCTTTGAACATATAAAACATAACCTGAAGGAGTAAGAAGTTGTGTTTTTAAGTAAAAGATTTTTCTGGATTGCAATCGCATGTGTGCATAGGTTCTAAAAAAGATTCAAAATCAGCATAAATTAGATAGGGGTGTCTTGTTTGTCTTTCAAAGCTTTTAAATTGTATAACTGATTTTCCCATTACACCGTTTTTATTTTTTTCATTGTCTGCATTATAGGAACACATGCTTCATTTTGAAAACATAACTCGTAATGCTTTTTTAAATTATCCTGATATCTTATGGAATACGCCTAACATCTCCTACGTAAATATTTCTTATGCATCTCAGCATTTAACTGGATATTTAATAATTTACTTATGTTTTTAATCTAACAATAATGATTTTTATCGCTTTCAGTAAAGTATAATAAATCAATATTGGTTTCATATTGTTGTTCATTAAATGATCAAGAGGAAATATTGAAAGCTCCTCAATGCCAAAAACTGTTATATTATTATAAGTTAGCTTTTCAAATTTTGATTTATCTTTGATTTTAACTGGAAATTCTATATCACCACATTTTATTGAATCTAAATGTTGGGAATATTTTGATACTCTTTCGACGTGATCTGCTGCAGGATATAAACAAGCTAATACAATATAGATAAAACACTTATTATCTTCATTTTTAATATTAATGCATGCTTTTTTGTCTTTTACCTATTTAGGTAACTTAATGTATGTTTTTCCTCCTCATAGAATAAATTTATTTATATTGATTTGTAACTAAATTATTTTATCAAGCATCCAGCCAGACCCTTTTGCTTCTAGTTCATCACATCGCGCAATAAATATATCCTTTTGACTATTCCAAACCGAATTTAAATGAGATCCTTGCACTAATTCTACATTTTGTAATTGAAGTGCGTGTCTCATCCTTAACTTTTTATCTAGTTTTTTAAATTCACATTCTAAAGCTAAATTAATTTTAACATTTTTATGTTTTAATGTTTCATAAGAGAAGTTCGCGGTTCTTTTAGGTTTAACATATAACTTTCTATATCGAGTCTATAATTATTATTTATATTTTGAAATGTTTCTAGCCTACAGTCAAAACATGTTTTAACCTTAATAAATTTTTCTGTTCTGTGTTTAGAAGCGTGTCTCTCTTCAGCATAAGCACAGCATATTTCACATTTAATTTTTTAAATTCTTGGTTGTCTAGAAAACGTAAATAAATCACCATGAAATTTAAAATTATTAAGTAATTCTCTTTTGCTACTATTTGTTTCTGTATTTATAATTTCTTGTAGAAGTAGAGTTTTTCTATGCTGTTGTATATATTTAATTTGTAGATTTTTCGCTATATATTGTAATTGTTTGACATTTAGTAAAAAAAAGTGTTGTTCTCTTTCTGAAATCATTTTGTAGGACCTCACTATTTATAAGGAAAATAAATTAAGTGTAAAAATTTATTGATGCTGATTTTTGTGGTATAATATTTTTGTGTACTTTTGTTTGTACATGTCTATGATAATTTCTTTTAGTATATATTCTCCCACATTCACTATTTAATTTATTATTCCTGTTTTTGTTTGCCAATCTCTACAAGAATTGTATGTTTTATAAAACATTGAAATATCTTTAATATTCTTGCAACGTATGCAGATCTTGGCCTCCATTTAATTACAAAACAATTTTAAAATAAACATTTTTTTAAAAATCAACATTATCAGTTGCTTTTTACAGTGGTATTTGTTTTATTCTCTGATACTCTATTTAATATTGGGTTAGGCAAATAGATTAATCTTCGATTTCAATGAAATTTTGCATTATTTAGCCGATTTTAAGCGTCTTAACCGGTTTGTTGAGGTTTTGAAATTAGATTTTTGTTGTTTTTCAAAAATCACTAAAAAACAGGGTTTTTTGTGATATTTGAAGTAAATAGTGATTATATTTAGTCATTTTAAGAATTTTGTAAATCGTCCCAATAATTTTTGTCTATGAATGGTTTTTTAACCTCTACTTATAACTCCTGATACGGGTTGAAGGCCTGGGCCTCGAACTTTGACCCCTCATTAGTGGTAACCACTACTATCCGAGCCCTATAGTCTTGTGCACAATCAATTGTCGTAATTCTCATATTAAGGAAAACGGACTGTATCATCCCTTTTACAGGGATCTCGGTCATGTCTTGCAACCCATACTTCACTATCCATAAGTGCTGGAGACACGTCCTTAGATCTACATAACCCGTAATGTACGACGCAAATGAATAGTACCACAGTTCATGTTGTGTGTGTACTCCATATATTATTTTCAGACTCGGATCCTGAAAGATGTGTTTTTACTGCACCTCGATGCTCAATGGGATTCTCTGCACACCGATCACTACTGCCGCCTTAGTACCTTACCTGCCACTATGATGGATTTTATATAACCCCTTCTGTTCGTGTGTATCCTGGCCTTGCAAAAGTATATGGCTACAATCCCATCTTCTATCGCCCGTATCAGTCCTTCACTCATTACCTTTGTTGTTTGTTTTGTGTACGCTGTGTATGTTAAGTGGAGTCTCAGCCTTCCTTGCAGCCTCATCTCCTCTCTGAACTCTGTACTCGCTAGGCCTATCTCGACTCTATCTCCCACTCTTCACTAACCTTTTCTACGGACTGGTCGGACGTGTATCGCTCCGGGAACTTCTTATCTAGCTGCAGTCTCTGCATCATCGGCAGTCAGGGTCTCGTCGCCGCTTGTCGCAATGCCCCTGCCGTCCAGGGTAGATATACATGTCGTAACGACAATGTCACCAGGATCTTCTTTCTGTGCTTCCGGGTCCAACTCCTCTCCTGTCCAGGATACTGCGTTAGTCCCTTCGACCCTGTAAGAAGACATTATTCCGTGCTGTCATCCTGCCCTCTTCTTATTCCCCCTACTACGGGTATTCCTTCTTTTCTCTCTCCATTTCCTAATCCAGACACGACTCTCCAATTTCCTATGCCTATCTCTCTCTCTACTCTGTCTTGTCGAAAATACCCTCTGCCACTATGTTACTCCCTCCAATCGTATCCCTGCTGCCCCAGGGTAAGCCTGAAACGTTTTTCTATCGTACTTGGGCCTTCTACGTCCTTAATTTGGACTACCCAAAATCTTGATCCGGCTTGACTGACCCAAAGCAGCCCCTGCATAGGGCTAACCCGGATTCCCTGCCTCTCCTCTAAGGACAACGCCGAATCCCTCATTTCATGAGTTCCGACGCCCGACCTACTTCGGATCACCGATCTACCACAGTGTCTCCCCGTATTCTAGTGCCTCCTTCGGCCTTACACTCCTAACCTGATTCCACCAAAGTTGTGACTTACTTATCTGCAGCGTCTGGCATGTACTACCCCTACATAGCGCCCTCCTGCATCAGGCCCTTGGTCCTCCTGACCCTCGGTCTCTGGACTCGATCGCACAAATAGCCATACTCTCACGCAGACATCAGTTGCACAGCAGCTGTTGCGGCGAGCGGAACCATCCGCTATCCTATCTTCAATAGACACCGAAGGCAGACCCACTCTACGAGTACTGCCATGACTCCTTTCTTGATACCCTTCGATGACCAGATCAAGACTTGGGTAATGGTGTCCTCCCAGGAAGTATTTAAGCACTCGCTATGGTCTACCCTACTGACAGCACCTCGCCCTTCCATCTTTTATTCTTCGCATCTCGTCACCTCGACGGCAGTCTGTGGGCATTAAACTCCGCTCGCTCATGCTCTGCACTTAGCGGAGTACCCGGCTGCTTCGTCTTTTATGTACCTCTCCCAGAGTCTAGGCTTCCTGAATCCTTCTCCGATGCCGTTCGATCAAGTCCCTGAATTCGGTACCTCCCTCTTCGGCGCCTCTAAACCTTTACTGCCTAGTTCCTGATCAAAATCCTAACCTAACTTAACTTAATGGCTTCCCAACCTCCAGAAGCCGATGCTCGCAGCTTTATTTTACCCTTGAACTCGATGTTCCTGGGCTCGCTATGTCGCATTCTGGCGAGTCGTTGGCTTTTGGTTCCTTACCTGAAGTGAAGACTGCACCGAACCCTTTGTACCCCTTATTGGCACTGCCAACTAGAAGTCTATCTCCTTCTTTCAGTCAGTCCACCGATTCCTAACTAGCGACCATAGGCGGTGGCAAAGGGTTTTTAAAGAGATAGAAAAGATAAAGGGTTAGCTTTTTGGATTTTCTATCTTTTTCGATTTTCTTGCAGAACCTGCTGTCTCTAAACTATCCGAAACTATGGTATTACTCTGTTGATACCTGTGAATGGGCACCCCGATGAAGCTTTCTGGCTCGCCGATGATGGCTAGGGAGAAACTTGCTTATTTAACCGATATAGTTCCTCTCCATAAAGACAATTTGCTACCGCGCCTATTGCGGCTAACTGTCTTACCCTTTTTCCTCTGTCTATTGCCTTCCTTTCTTGCCTTTTTCTCCCACTATATCCGGTTCTTCCCTGGTCGTGCTTGTACCCCACTCAGTACCCGTTACCTATGTTATTTCTCTGGTCGAGTCGTGTCTCTCTTATCCGTTTACCTGTTCTTATCCGTGAGACAGAGGGCCAGATCTCTGCCTTTCTCTCGCCCCTTCCCCTCACTGTTTTTTGTCCACCAGGAATCCTGCTCTTTTGCAATATCCCCAGTGATCGCCTCGGAATTAGAAGGGCCTTGCACTTCTTTGTCCGTGACCCGCTTCTCTGTTGCCTTATTACCCCTCGTGGTATTCCTGGTTTTGCCATCCCGTTGCTCCGTCCTCATCGTTATCTTCCTAGGCTTTACGCGCTCTCCTGTCTCCCTTCTCTGTAACACAATATGGCATCTGCATCGTTTATCCTTGCCTATTATTGGATTACTCTTGCTCTCCTCTACCCCTTCGGGCAAAGTGGCGTTTCTCTCCGATGCGACCCCTTTTCAGATGCATGCCCAGCCTCTCAGCGCTCTCCTGTTAGGACCAGCTCTACTCCCACCGCAAAACCCGGAACGCCACTAAGCGCCGGCGTCTCTCCTTCCTTTGAAGTCTAACCCCCTTGTGATCGCGTGCCTCTTTCTCCATACCTCGCCGCGCTCTACTCCCGAACAAAACTCTGGCTGTCGCCGCCTTGTCTGATATATGACGTCTATTTTGGCCTTTCTGGCTCTTTCACTCTTTTCCTCTTGGGCGATTTTGCAGCTGTTTCCGATTTCCTTTTTGGATCTTTTCCAGGATTTCCACGCTACATCTCCATAAACTGGCTCCCCTCTGGACTGGCCACGAAGTTTTGCCTTACTTGTTGCCCGTTTCTTCAACCTTTCTGCCGTCCCTGTTGGGTTGTCGCTCACTTCGAGGTCTCGTGATTTTCCTCCGTTCTCCCCTACCTACTCCACTACTCTCC
>JAQFZC010005810.1:0-13507 GCA_034695205.1 Dicyrtoma fusca
GTTCAGACTTTGAGTGTTCAGAAAAAGCGTTCAAATGTTCAAATCGTCAAATCAAATCTTGACGACCACGTAATCTGTTTATACACCCCTTTGTTTGCTTTTCCCGTTGCTCTCTTTTTATCTTTAAGCCAAGGACCCATGTCTGTATCTTTACTCTGCAGCAGTAGAATGTATTTTATCTAACAGGGTCTCAAATTCGTTTACTGGTTGGGTCCAACGTTCAAAGATGTTACATAATACAATTTGCGGAGCACACTTTTGCAAGAAAGCTTTACAACTTTGTAATTATAATTTAATACATTTTTAAAATTCTCGAATTTGTTACGTCTATTTACATTTTAGTAGAATTCCAAACAATTTTTTGAATTATTCAAACAACTATGTATTTGCCATTGCTATATACTAGCCAGTTCTGAGGCATTGTATTGAAAGCTTTTTTTCAAAGCAGTTTCCCGTTCCCAATGCAATAGTCGGCAATCTTTCGAAATCTCGTGACCGCTGCATTTTACAAAGTGCAGCCCTCATGTCGACTGAGCACACTGCATTTCATGACAAGCCAAAGATTGGTTGCATTCCACTTCGGACGGTACTTGACTACACTGCACTGCACTACAGGGACGGCCACTAAAGAGTAAGAGACTAGAGAATAAGAGAGAGAGAGAGAGAGAGAGAGGGAGAGAGAAAGAGTGAGTGAGTGTGGGGCCGTAAGAATGTTTGGATTTGAATGTGGACGGTTGAGAAAGTAATAAAATTTGATGATTGTGGAGAGGTAGAAAGTACGGTGAAAGTGGAATGACGGTTTGGAAGTTGGAATTTTGGAATCTTGGAGTGGATGGATGTACTAAGTAGCTCCATACAGACTGAGTAGGTGGAGGTCTAAGTGGGTGAGGTAGATGGGGGACGAAGACTGGTTGATACAGTGGTGGCTGGTGGGTGGGTTTGATGGATAAGTGAAAGTGTGAGGTGACATCTGGGACAATAGCTGTAATAAGTGACGAAGGAGAGAAAAGACTTGGAGAGATGTGAAAGTAATGGCAACCAGATTTCCCTCCCATCTCCCATCTTCCCTTCATTATTCCCCTTCCTATCTACTCCGTCCCTTCTACTCCACTAAAGAGTCTTCTACTTTCACTTCCTCCACTTTCCTTGTCTTACGCTGTGGATGGAGAGGCAAAGTAAGGTATTCTGAATTTGAGATCTAGGAATATTACTTGTATAACAAGCAACCTCACACCAAAAACACGAGACAGACGATCAGAAACGAATTTTCCAAGAGGAGCTACTTTCTGTTTTTTCTACTACAAAACATTTTTTGAAGTAGATTTGAATTCTTTTATAATAGAAAAACATGCCTTTAATACTGTTGTAGAAATTCTTTGAGTACATGGAGACTCATTAAGGTGCAAAATAGGATATTTTAGTACTTCAGAATGTGTAAAATGCCACACTTACACATTTTGAATTGCACTATGTTGCACAAAAAATGTCTAACGTAATTGAACGACGGAAGGGGCCAGTTTTTGAAACAAATATAATTCAGCTTTTACACTTTATGTCAAGCCGGTGCAAGAATTCCTTGAGATCAAGATGTGTCACTTTGCATCTCAAGTGTCGTTGGGAGACAGGACAGGAGAGTCGAGGAGAGGAGGACGGAGAAGATGAGAGCACAGGAGATAGTTCACATTTTGAGCCGAGTCATAATAATAAAAGTTTTCATCTTACGCTTTGCTTTCTCTTTCTCTCCGGCTCATGGGCCTCCCTGCCTCAGACACACACACAAACTCCGACTGTAAACCGTGTAATGTAAACTGTAGACTGTAGCACTGACTGTCTCTCTATCTCTCTTGCTTCGCTTCCTCTCACTTGCTTTTGGTTTGGCTTTGGTTTGACTCACTATATAAATTCGGACGGAGGCAGAAGAATTTGAAATGGTATTTTATTTCATTAGACTCAGCTGTGTCCGATCTCACATCTCCCTTCACGAGCTTTTAATCCAACCAACACCACCCAAATCAACCAGAGATCCTACAGTCGAGTCAGCCCAACCAAAGAGACAGGCAGTAAAGCTAAAGCTAGAGCCCAGGAAAACACTTTTGTAGGGTTTGAGAAGGAGCACAAGCGTCCTTCCTACACAATGAATTGCTCTTCATTCTCTCTCACTACTTTCTCTCAAGCCATGACTTGGCTTCGGCTTTGAATTTGACTTTGTTATGGTTTTGGTTTAAGTTGGCAGGGCTCCTAGCTGTAGCTTTCCCTTCCTTTCCATTTTCATTTCAATTTTCATTCACGCCATTTCTCCATCCTCTTATACTACAGATGCTACTTTCACTTCTCCTTTCCCTACAAATACACTCTGAAGAAGCCAAGTGACTGTTTCCTATATTAATCTACGTATAATAATAGCCTGTATAAGCTTTGCTTGTTTCAAAAAAGGGCATTGATCAGGCAACCTTTTAAAAAGTGTATACCTAAGCAAAGTGTTCAACTTTTCAGTAACACAGGAAGTCGCTTTTACCTTAAAATGCCTGCTGATTGAACGGTTTGAACATTTTCAAATAGCTAAGTCATGTTTTGACACCTTTTATTACATTCAAATTTTACATTATGCAGCTTTTTCGAAACATCTAATAATGAAATTGTATCCTGATTTTCAAACACATTTGAATGACATATTTTGAAACTTTTAAAAACCATACAATCAATAACTTTTTGAAACGTGTAACTGTAGGATTGTACACCCTTTAGGAACTTATAAATCCATTTTGCGGTTAAAATAAACCATTTTGCCTCTTCAGTACCAACATTTAGCTACAACTACACACAACCGCTCATTCACTCGTACTCCTCTGCGCTCTGGCTCTGCCGCTGTAAAGTATGTCAAGTAGATAGATGGATGCAGTAGATTATAGTTAATATATGTGCCTCTGTATATATATGCGTATGTAGATTAGTTTGGCTGTTTTCCTCTGTTATAGCTCATGCTGGCTGGCCCTCATTTTAGTTCACGTTCTCAGATGATTTTGGTTTCGTGTGCCTGGAAATTCGCTCGTAGATCTCTTCTGGTTACGTGGCCCTTGACTAACATGGAGAAGAGCAAGAGGAAGATTATACCTTTCTCCTCTGATACAGGGTTTGGTTGTGAGAGAAAGAGAGAGAGAAAGAGAAGAACGGCAGGCGATTAGCATACATCCCTTGATACTCATTACTTCCCATGTTAACGCCCAGTCTAATTCTTTCGCTTTCGCCTTCCCAGTTCTCTCCCTTCGTTATTAGACTAGGCTTTTCTAGCCAAAGCCAAAGCCATGATCATAAACTACGTTTGGAAGGGCTGGGAAGCTGAGAAGAAGTTAAATATACAATCTTGTATGTTATGAAGGTGAACTGGAGAAAGTTAGTATATTATATTTTTCTAAACGTAATTTTTGAACTGCGCCACAGGAAAGGGAAAGCAATGCTCCCTACGATCACAATAATAAGCGCAGGAGCTTCTCTAACTTTTACTGAACTTCAGATAGTTACCAGCTGCAAGTATGTATGTAGTAGTTCCAGCCAGTATCATAATAATATACCCTACGGGGTACTTTTCCTCAGGTGCAAAAGGGCATATCTACCGCTCAATATTTTCCTTATAATTCTTATTACCTAGTCTAGTTTCAGAGGCAAAACTTTATAAGTCCAATTATATAGTAACTGTTTAAAGTATGGAAATCATTGTCCTTACAGTAGCGTTTATACCTTTCGAAAAGGTGCAAAATGTCCTTTAACTAATTTTAATACTGTTTTAAAATAGGGTAAAATGTACTGGCCATATGCTTTTGAAAAACTGAAATATAGATTTTCAGATAGAGTCAAAAGTACATGATATTTGGGAGCATAAAAGGAGCAAAACGAATTTTTGCACTGTTTGAAACTGGCAAAATGTGAAGTTTTGCTTGTTTTACAGAGATGTAAAAACATCCTATTTAAAATATTATGTAGATTTTACTAAATGCATGCACCTTTTTGCTTTCAAAAAGCTTCTGAAAATACGTGCTTTTGCCTCTTAAGCTACACTTCTTCACTTGCACACTGAATATATTTACATAGCTGCAGCCCAGATAATGTAGATAACTTTAATGTTGAATTTGGGAATAAGAAAAAGGATAGTGCACATTACCCATTAGTAGTTTGCATTTAACTGGTACATTTCTTAACTATAGCTACTACAAGCTACCTCCAGTAATTCCAGTGTATCTAAAGAAAGGCAGAAGAAAGACCCATCCTTGTGCACACAGTCCAGACAGGAAATAATTATAGCTGTTGGTAAAAAGTGAAAGTAGAGGACTGAGCGGGGAATTAAAGAGCGTTAAATGTAGAATTAAGGTGGGGGATATCTGCATAAGTTTTTCCGCTCCTCTACCTTCCCTGGCCCACCTAAAGAGGATTTGAGAATTTGAGTATTTGAGAATGCTTGGGTTTGAAGGTTTGAAGGTTCGTTGAAGCTCCAGAGCAATTTCTTCTTCCCAATCGATCCGTCCTTCCAGTTCCAGCTCCAGCTCAGCCACAGATAGACTCTCACACACAAACACACCTACCCGCTTTCTCTCTTTCTCTCTCACTCACGCTCTCCCGGAGACGCCCACAAATTCCACCCACCAAAAATCGACCTTCTTCCAAGCCCCGAGCCAATTCTTAAACCTGAATTCTATCCGATTTGTAATAGCAAGCTTCCTAAGTAATTTATGAATTGCCCCTTGAACCGTCCTCTCCCCCACTTTCACTTCCAGCATACCATCCCAGGCGAGACAGACACTCCAGCCTACCTATCCACTACATCTTTACCTACGTAGGTATATACTTCCTCCCTATACTTACATCTATGGTAGTATTTCCAAACTATAATTATACAGGTAACTCAATACAGACTGCATCACGTAGTACTTGTACAGTATGCGAATGTGTGGTGGCTTGACTTGGCATCGGCATAGCTTATTGCTGTAGCTTAGAGTTGGCCCAGCCGCACCGTATTGTAAAAGTAGGGGAAAACTTTCTCCTTCTTATTATCTGTATCACAACTATTGAACAACAACAACAACATCCAAACTGTAAATATAAAAAGTGAAAGTAAAAGTTTCCGCTACACAACTCCATCAATTCCGAGTCAGGAGCAGCCACAGCCAACAAGAGTTTGTCAATATATTATAAGTTCCAGTCACTCGCTCCGTAAACCTGAGCTCAAAATTTGAAATTCCTCGTGTGCATATGAAAATGAAATGTAGATATAAGTTTTACTGATGGGCAACCAATTACTAAGAAATTCCGCCTGCTTTCTTAAAATTCAGTAGTCACTGACAGGGTGGCATATTTAGATAGATAGTCCCTTTCGTTTGTAACTTTGCACTTAAACGGAAGTAAAACATTTTAGAGAATTGACCAAGCAAAGATGTATTTGGAATTTTTATGGCTTTTTCTGGGAAGTGGAGGGCGCTTGCATATTGTGCTGTTGCTCCTGCAGTTGTGTCGGTAGTAAATAATGCTGCTGACTGTGTGTGGACAGGCACGTAGCCACAAAGGCAGACGGAGGTACGCTCGTTTAATGATGGAAATATAAAAAAAGAAGAGCCAGAAAGACGAGGGACTAACTCTAAGCTGCCATGTAAAGTAAAGTGTATGAGTTGAAGGAATTATTTATGTTGTGCAATGCAATGAAATGGTAATGGGTCTGTAATGCATCCGACGGTACGACCGACCACGACCACGTCCACCAGAACCGGCTGCCCAGCCCGCATTTTTTCACTCTTCTACAGCCCTACGTACATATGCGTCTTTCAACTCCAATTTTTGTATAAGTAAAGGATAGGCCCATTAAATAAAGGTAATAGTAGGTATGGTAATGGTAGGTATAAAGGTAGGTACCTTCCTCTGTGGTCTCTGTATGTAATATATAGACGGTCCCTTCCTTGAGAGCATGGAGCTAAATATTTATAATGTCGCTGGGTGACTTGGCTTTTACTCTGAGTTTATTTTTTCCCTCAGACGGTGACGGTGACTATGTGGCAAGGGCTGTGAATGTAACTGGACTCTCTATTTCGAGGAAATGCTCAGGCAGGCACCTACGTGTGTGTAGCATATGTAAAAAGCGAACAGAGAATTGTGGGCTCTGTGGTGGAAGTGGTAAAGGTAAGGGTCATCCATATATTACGTACCAATAATCCTAAAAAAAATAATGGCGATTTCCTGTCCCGATTTTCCGAAAACCGTCCCACAACCCACCTTGTTACCCTTTTAAAATTGTAGCCATAATATACGGACGACCCCTGAGAACGTGGTTGGCTCGGATTAGATTGTGGGATGAGTGGAGTCGAAATGATTTTTGCCTTTCCATCAATTGTAAATCTCATCACGTTCTTTTTATCTCAGCTCCGTTTCCTCTCCATTGTCTCACACTCTGTCTGCTGTCCACTGTCTCCACATGTTTTTTTAAGGCCGCTCTACAACTCCGGGCTTTTCAGGTAAGCTCCCTGAACATTCTGTACAGACGGCCCAGTCACAGTCCTAGAACCCAGACATGCAGACAGACAGACCCTACCTTGTGGTAGGCAGTGAGGCAAATGGTCACCCAAACTACCCACAATTTTTTAAATTCCTCACATTTCCATTCAGACTGATGATAGGAAAGCATTTGCACACTCTACCTATACATCTATGTGGGTACATGCTATATGCCTATAACCTGCAACTTTTATAAAGGGTAAAACGGCGCAATGACTGTGCAATTATATGGGTACAGCTATATGCATGAATTCTATATACCGTTGATTAGTTTTACGGTCTGACTACCTTTTTAAATATCCACATTTGTCATTGGATATTTCTTTCATTTCATTATCTGAGTCCATTCATTCAGTTCCAGCGGGGTTGTGGAATGCGTTTATTTTTTACATATAGTCAATGATACAGATACATGATCTACTATAGGTATAGCGATAGCATACCTTATAGCAGATCATAATGGGAACGCTCATGCTAATGCTAATCCATGCCCATTGTTTCCTCGACATTAACCATGATCATACATGGAAGCGCCAGATCGGCTGGATACACAAACGAGCATACAATTACAATGTGCGTGCATAGAAGGCTCTGAACTGCACAAAGCCCTGTTCAGATAGGCACATTAAAGTTGCAAATATTCGTAACAGTATCCAAGGCATATATGAATGTAGCCACCTCTTCACGAAATGGCGAAATTACGTCGTGCAGTATGCACTGCAATGTAGAGTAGTAATGCAGTGTGCAACGAAATAATAAAATAATAGTAATATATATACTTACAGAACATAAAAATTAGGCAGAGAAGCGTAGCCGTACCGGTACCGGTACCAGGACCAGGACCAGGACGAGGCCCAGTGCCGGTTTACTCTGCTCTAGTCTAGTGAAAGTACTTTAGTGGGTAATCCGTCTTTCCCTGCCTTTATGTTATTACATTTCTCGTTTAAAAAATTCATTATTTCGCATTCGTATTTTTCCCAATTCCAGTCCCACTACTACTGCAAAGGAAACCACAAGTAGCTAAATACTAACTCTCGCTCACTTGTATCTGTAGCTATATGGTTATATACATACTATATAGATGGCCTATATATAGGACCGGATAATGCTAGGCTATGTATATACTACGTGTGTGCTCGTTGAAGCAGAGACCATTTAGCGAGAAAGCCGGGAAATGAATTAAAATTGTCGTCGTGGTTCTCGTCAAAGCTTTTCCTTTCTTTATTTTTTTTTCTCTCTTTTTCGTTCTTCGTACATTTCTCCCTTTGCTTCCTCTCTCTCTGTGCCCTGTGGACGTTGGACGGAGTTTAATTTGGATTTGCTGAAGGAATGAGAAATTTGCGTGGGTCTAATGTTCACATTATTTTTCAAGTCTACAACTATTTCCTTTATGGCATGGCATGGGAAGGGACTGTCTATATACTTTGACTATAGTCCTTGCTAGGTGCATATACAGTGTATATCCTTGACTAGTTTTAATGTCTAGAATTGCACATGGTCGTACTTTGTACTGACTACGTAACATGGATGGAGACGAGAGAAGGAAAAAGAGGAATGCAGTCGCTTACGGATGCTTGAGCTTTATTTTCCCTCTAAGCCTTTTTCTCTCCCAAGTTTTATTTCTCGGAGCATTTCAGCGTTTAGACTCACACCAAAAACTGTCAAATCCTTTCCGGCTCAAAACTAGTAATCAACTCGAGCGTGTGCCTCTCTCTCTCCCTCCTCCATCATATTACAATAATTGCATTCTATTTTATATTTAATTCCCAAGTTTTTCCCCTCCAGTCTGTAGACCTACTATAGGTATGCATAATATATCATTTCTACTTGATGTTTGTCTATCTAAAGGCGTTTTAAATGTGAGGCTATAGCTACTACTACAAGTATAGCAGTACTACCACCTATTAGTAGCACTACTACGGTCCTCACCTAAAGTGTTTCGTTTACTATAAAGAGCAAATCAAATAAAAGCGAAACGAAACACAATAATTTGAAGGGGCAACTAGGTATTCTGTTGATGGTTCAAATTCTTTTTTTTTCATATTTTACCAGCAATGCAATGCTGTATAAATTTTTTGGCATTAAAATATATTAATTCTGTGGCAATATTTAGCCCTTGATTTTGCAAGGTCCCATTAAGTCCCAGTAAGGCGACTAAGAAAGGAATTAAAATAGTCTCTAGGACGTTTTTTAGTGGTGCTCTAAGTTTCAGTAGTAAAAGACAAGCTCCTAAAATATATTGTTTGATCGAGCTCCGGATGAGTTCCACTTGGAATTTACGATCTGATTAAATCGCTATAAAATATTCTTCCCAACACGTTTTTTTTCTCTCCTTTTTTATACAATTTCATTTGGTTTGATTTATTTATTACCCAAAGACAAAGACACCATTAAAAGCACTACAGGACACCTTCCTTCCGTCGAATAAGGAGCGAAGACATTACAATGGTATTAAAATCCCTATGGAGCTACTCGTAATACCGGTTCGTTTGCTTTCCATTATATTCCTTCAAATCTGCCATCGCCACCACCTTCCCAAAAAACAAAAGCAGACACAGAAGAAGGTGAAAAACAAAAATCAAAAACCGATGCAAGATGGCCAGCATAGGGAGGTAGGTAGGTACTTTTATGTAGGTTTGTGTGAAGTGGCAGTGTGTGTATGTGTGTGTGCGTATTTTATGATGCTATTGGCAGGATGAGGAAAATATCATAAAATGTAATGCTCGTAAAAATCTTTCCCTGTAAGGCCAGTGCAACATTAAATTCAATTGACCAGCTCAAAGAGAGCCAAACAACAAGTCATTAGAAATCAAATCATAGGTATTGTAGTGCCTTTGGAGTTACTTTTTAATAATCACTTCAATCAATACCATAAATTAATCCACTGTTCCTTCCGCACCAATAAATTTTTATGGAACGCCATCATCCAAAACACGGTGGTAATACGGTAATAGGATATTTTATTATTATATAATAATATTATTACGCTCTATGGACTCAACGAGAAATGAACCATTAACGCGCCCATTAATATTAACCAAACTGTAGAGGGCCTCTTTTAATTGGGAAAGTAGTATCAGCATATTTTTAAAAACAGCAATTTCGACAGTGCCATTACAAAGCAGTTTTGATGAGTTTTAACAAAACAATTTTTCAAAACGACTCAGTAAATTCTTTTCTAAAACATGGCAGTTTCCTTAGAAAAACTTTTCTAAAAAAGCTTTTGTACTTTGTAAAAAACATTTTTCTGCACAAAGCCCAATTTTCCATACCACCCGTTTGCCTGTCTACAAAACACTTTTTTGAAAACCTGCGGTCAAAAAAAAATGGAATCACCACTAACAATGTGACATTGACAAAATAAGCCCTGACATGAAAAGAAAATGACGTTGCGAATCTGGTAACAAGATGACTTTGAACTTCCTCCACAGTAATTTGCACTCTACAAGAAATAGTTGCGTCTAAAACAGAGAGACAAAATAGCTTTGAATCCAAATCAGATCCAGTGTCTCATTATTAGTATAATTAATTGAGCCTTATATTCCAAGAGTATTTCTTTTTTGTATGCATCCCATATAGCTACTGTCACTGTCAGATGTGTCAATTTGCACCTACCACCTACCTTCGGATTCTGCTAGTCATTTAATTCACAATTGAAAGACAATGGACAGAAAAAGTAACTCTAAAGTTTGTTCTGCTCCTACACTGCAAACGCCTCCTCTCCCTTTGGAAATTGAATTTGACAAAATAATTACTCCGTATTTACATTTTGCACTCATTTATTTATTTGGATGAATGGGAGATAAAGGCAGGATGGAGGTGGCTCCAAGTTAATTGAGACAAAAAATTGAGGAATGAGAAACACAAGAAAGAAACACGTCTTGAATTGAATTTTATTTTGTTTCCATTGCATTGTGCAGTAGTGAGGATCTTGTGTCCTTGCACATTTCCATTACACTGCACCACTGGAGTGTCAGTCAGTCTGTCTGTCCTTTGGTTCGTTTCGGTTTTGGTTCTCTCCTATAATTTGGCAAGGCTTCCTTCTTCTCTCCAATTATTTAATGTCAGTGTCAATAGGAAAAGTTTATCTCTGTCTCCTTTGTCAAAACTTTTAGTTTTAGTTTTTTTTAGCTTTCCTTTTTATTTGAGAGACTCACAAGAACCACTGACTTGTAAGGAGGGGTATAGGTACACATGTACGTGGTAGGAGTAGTAGTGGGCCATAGAGCCACTGTGGCAATGGAAACCACGTCAATTAAATGGGATGCAATTTGGCCAATTGCTGTCACTGCTGGGCTCATGAGGACAGAGCAGGAGGGAGCAAAATAACCAAAGGGAACCATCAGATGGGCTTTGGACTGGCTTATTGAGAATTTTCAAAAAGGTTGACGTACATTTATTTTGCTATTTTCGAAATTGTCAACCTTTAACCTTTTCGAAACGGTACTATATCTAGTTTTACTTCTTTTTGAAAATGTTAATTTCTTGTTTTACAACTTTTTGAAAATATTAATTTCTTGTTTTAAACCTTTTTGAAAATGTTGATTTTTTATTTTGACATTTTTGAGTGTTAGTTTCTTGTTTTGCCCTTTCTGAAAATGTTAGTTGATTGTTTTGACCTCTTTGAAAGTCTTAGTTACTGGGTTTGAATGCTTTTAAAAATGTTACTTCTAGTTTTGACCCTTTTAAAAAGGTTAATTTCTAGAAAAAGCACTTTTGTGAAGCAATGTTTGCATGGTTTCCCAGTTACGAATAGGTTAAAAATGTCCTGCAAACGATCTAGTGTCTAACTAGTAAGCCTACAATCTAAATCCTAATTAAAACAATTTTGTTGCACATCTTTCATAAAAGTAGATAGCCCATTCTGACAATTTTGAAATGTAATTAGTGTGCATGCAACCAGATTCCTAGATCCATGCGATGACAGAGGATATTGCAGTAAATAAGGAACAATGACACATTGTTTTAGCACCAACGACAGCCAATTACAATGCACAACTATGTTCTGTATCCCAACAGTACAGTGCAGTGGTTCTATGCACAACAATGTGATCTGTACACGCAGTACAACACTCCCAATGCGACGCAGAATGCTCAGCCAACCATTGAGTCGATCCTGTCGAGTAGAATCATTGGAGTTCTTAAACCCTGGGCCATAATGTCAGAGGAAGACACATAGTGGCATTCCCAAGCACTGCACCGCACAATCGACGAGAACAAGGACCACAATTCACTGCATAAACAAGTCAGAAACAAACACGCCACCAGCCAGGAACAGTCAGTCAGCAAAAAAACAAAAAAAAAACAAGAAAAAAATACATAGAAAATCTACTCCACCCTCTACACTTTCATTTAGATCTGAGTCAGATCCCAAGTTCAATCCAATGCTGCACTCATTTTTATAGTCTGTGACAATAGGACATAAAATTAGAACGCTTCATAGATCCTTAGACAAATGAGGTCGGTAATTGAGTCGTATCGTCATTTTAAACATTTTCAACTTTTTACATTTTTATACGGGGAAAAAACCATTACAAACTGCAGAATTTTCTGGAGGCAGTTTCCACGTTTTTTCCCTCGAATGCAGCAACTGGCAATGGATTCTCATTGCATGAAGAGTGAAGATGTTTTGCACTGCACTACTGTACTGCTGCTGACTGCTGGGCCGTTGGCTGTGGAAGTGAATGGGAAATGCACTCAGGACCACGACGAAGAGAACTGGGAAGATGAGGAACATGTGTGCCTCAATTTAAATTTGAGCCAGTTTTTAAACTCCTATACTTACTCACTATATGCAGTGATGCAATAGATCTTGAAAATGCGTAGGATGCAATGTACCATCATTCTCTGAACAGTCACCCTCTTAACCTTATGAATTGCTTGCAGTCTTGAGAAGGCAATTCACAGATTTTGGAAGCTATTCTATTTTAAATGATGAATAATGAATACTGGCATTAAATCGTTTATGAATCTTTTCTACCTACAAATCTAGTTTGGATACATTTTAGAAACTAGCGTTTACAAAAGCCATTTTTTTGAAAAGTAAATGCAGAAACCAACAGTTTTGGGAATGCTTTTGTTCTAAAATAAAGCTTTCGTTTTGATGGGCAAGCTTTGAGTGTAGTTCTGATGACACTCATTGAAAGGTTGAAACTAATCAGAGATTTACATTCGATATTTGTAGGCAGTATCTACTTATGAGTTTAATTATGTACACTTTGACTGCTGCTGCTAAATGCTCAGCGAGTGCGTGAGTGTGTGTTTAGGTCCAGGAAGATCAAGATCAAGACCAACGAGAAATGGAGTCAAAGCTTAGGGGAGCTGCAGAGACCATAAAAAGCATGAAAACAACTGTTCACTGTGTACTGTGTACTGCATAGCATGGTTCATTATTCATATATGCGTAGCGTGTCTATATAGAAATCTCTATAAGCATAGACAGTAGCAACGCATGTAGAGTGGATGGAGTGAACTCTGTTGTATGTACTAGAAGGTGATAAATTATGGTTGTTGGCGTCAGTCATTAGAAACGAATTTTTGCCATACCAAACGAAGCCATTGACTATGAATAGGAGTCTTGTGACATATTATTGCCACCCCCACTCATGGATTCAATTACCCACCGCAACCATATGGATGGCAGCGGCAGAGCCGGTGGGCTCCATCCACAAATTAAGTCACCCTCTTTCCGAATTTTAAAATTTTCCACTCACTTAACTATGTCCATACAACATCAACTCTAGTTCTTTGAAAACCCTATTTATGAGATGCCCCGAATCCGGACACATACTACACTACTACTACCGAATCACCAGCACACTCAACTTTGGTCTCTCTCGATACGCACAATAACAGCCCAGATAGACACAAACACGTTCAAGACCTACGGGTAGAAAAGTAACCTACCGTAAACGCTCGAATAGAGCCCCTATCTCAAATAGAGCCCCACTCTCGAATACAGCCCCAATCTACGACA
>JAQFZC010005811.1:0-13504 GCA_034695205.1 Dicyrtoma fusca
TAGTACACTGTTCGTTGTATGTATTGGCTTTATATTTGGCATCTAAATTGTTGAGCCTCTTTCCTTTACTTATTTACAGGATGTAGTTGAACTCGCATACAGCAGTCGGCACTGCAGCTAGTGCAGCTGGTTAACTACTATTGGACCACAGGATGCATTTGAACTCCGAGTTCAGTAATAAACTAGCAAAACTAAAAAGTTTACGCCCAATTAATAAACAGCAATACGGTACGATGAATTCCACAAATTAATTTAACAATAACAAAACAATAATGATAGTTGATAGTTTTCCTTTTTCCTTTTATTATTTCATTTTGCAACTGTCATTGAGCCGTTTTCAATTAAGTGCTTAGATGTTTAATGATTAATGATGCTTCGATTAATTTGTGAACTGCATCAGAACAATCAGATATGTTGCGACTTGACTTCCAACCTAAAATATTACATCCCGATCATTGATTAGATATGACTAGTTTTATCGTACAACAATATACTAACAACTGAAGATATCATTTTAATTTAGGTGCACTTTTCTTACCCCCAGTAGAAGGCCTTTATTTAAACGGACGTACTTCCCAAACGAAATATCAGATGGATTTTGTGTGATTAAATCATAGAGGAATTTTATCTAGATTCATTAAATCATGTTTGGAAGATATATACTTATACTACCTGATTTTGAATTCAAACCACAGTACCAAAAATAGTAGAATACAATTTACTAATAATAATTACCTCCAATTGGATGCTTGTGTTATATTCTTTCGAAGTATCCAGAAAAACTAGCTCACGGGCAATCAAAGCTTCCTGCCATCACCATTTTTATTTATTATTAACTATCTACGATTCAGCTGCCCAGTCGGTACCTCTATTATGAACCGAATATTTTGAACTCACCTCATCGGTAATACTACTTGCTGCCAGAATCTTCCAGTATAGTCTACATAGAAGGAAGAATATGAAACCTGCGCCTGTAGCAACGAAGACCCAGGACTGTGCAGTGCCCAGTGGCGTATTCGCCACCACAAACAAGGAACCAGTACTGAAGATTACAGATGCACCGATTAAAAGCAATTGATGCCTTTTCTGACTCTTCCCAGCTTCTTCCACCTCAAGTTGAACTGAATGAACCAGTCGCCTCCAAATCTGAATTTTTTCACGAGTCAGTTTCTCCCATTTAAGCGAGTGCATTATCCCCTCTCGTACCTAACAACAACTTACAATTAGGTTAAGAGACATCGATGATGAAGTAAAAAAGTGACCAGCTTTTAAATCTTAAATAGAAAGTTAAAGGGACGGACCCACTACTCTGCAGTCCTTAAATAAGAGTTATAGGGCCAGTCATTTTGCATTTATTGTGATTTGGGGACAGGTCACTTTACTTTTAAGAAAATTGTTGAGACAGGCAAAATTAAATCTTGAGTAACGGTGAGCAAAAATTATTCGTAGGGATATGACACTTTGTATTACGAAATAAAAATCTACCTGGCCGAACGCCTCCGCCAAAATCCTGTACATCATAATAACTTTAGCGTCCTCTAGTAAGCACACAAAAATGAGTTGCCACATGCTGGGGAATATGAAAATAAGCGCGTGGATATCCGTTCCCCCGAATGCAATTACATGCAACGGAACCAGCACACAAGTTGGAATTGCCACTTGAGTTAAAATCAACAAATTCCGACCCATTTTCAATTCTTTCCATCGTTGTTCAAAAATAAAAGAGTTGGAGAACGTCGAGCGTATTTTATCTTCAAGTAAATTCCAGTCATTTAAAACTTTTGCTAAAGAATTCGACTCAGCCCACGAAAGCACTAATTCTGTCCCTTGCATGACCGCGAATGCAATTAGAGCCACCATTGTTATTACTGCTACAAGGTGTTGCGAAGAATCCTTCCGTGACCTTTGTTGAGTCTGAGTGCCATCAGCATCCTCGAGTGGGTTCAGTTTGCTTGAAAACAAAATAATTGGATTATGAAAGTAGAATAAATTACAGAAATACGTGTAAGTGAGCTATCATTAAATGATTTTATAAAACTGATTACCCGAACAGAACTGTTTTTCGTTTAGCAATTTCTACTTGGACTTGACAGTGGTAAACCCAGGCAATTAGAATCCAAATTGCACACAAAATCGGCCAAATTAGAGAAAATGACCACAAGCGAAGTTTGAACTGTCGAAGTGGAACAACCGGTGACCGGTTTCTGCTGGAAGTAAACCGGGAAGCGCCCATACATGCAGGTTGGCCAGTTGAAACTTTTTCATACGACAGTGGAGAATGACCACAAACTTTTAAGCACAAAATAATGGGCCACATTATGTCGCCAACTATGTTTGGACTATCTAAAATAATTTCCTTATCTTTCTTTTGGCTAAAATGTTTTGCTCCAAGTATGACTGTTTCGCCTTCGAAAATTTTGGGCTGGTTTCCCATTATGCTGATTAACTCTATGATTTTTAAGTTTGTTTATTTAAAAAATATGTAAGCCACCTAGTCTCTGTATGTACAAACTCGTGTTTTGGGATAACTTAGTTATTAATCACTGAAATTCGGTCCAAACTGAATAGCCGTCGCAGCCCACTGCCTGTTTTAGCAAAGCTGATGCATAGCTGGATTTCTAATTGTACCTAGTTATTAGTATAATTAGGTTAAAGCAATTAAATAGCATAAAACCATGATTGGCGGGGGGTTGGTTTATGTGGATGCTTCGATGGACATTTTCACTTGCAGCAATTGTATTTCCCCTATTTTTGTTACCCGTGAATTGATCTCAAAATCAAATAGTTTTTTTAAAAGGCATAATAGTTCTTTAGTATGTTGACAATTGACGATTAATAATCATCAAATCATGAATTAATGGTTTCAAATAAAATTCCGGATGATTACAGTAAGCCAAATATATCTTATATAGAAATAAAATGTGCATGTATGTACAGCGAATTGATTTCTGCAGTTATCTCGAAATTATTTCCAGACTCATTAGAGGAACAGTGCTTTATAAGGTCTAATTATATTTATCGAAGGTGTGCTTCGAGAATTCTAACGTATTAGACACTCGCCCTCAACGTCGCTACACTCCTCTTGTGTTTGTTTACCTAAGCCTCTTATTAATGAAATGGCCACTCCGGAACCCGGGTATTATTCCCCCCAAGAATGTTAAAGGGGAAGTTTAGACTACCTCCGACCACTGTAACCTCACTCAGGAGCCCTTAGGTTAAAGATGAGTCTTTTTATAAAAAATTTATACTTATGTCGATCTCTTGAATAACTCCTTTCTCTCTAAATTAACGGTGGAATTCAAGATCGTTTTCTCAAACTGCCCTCACACTCAAACTCATCTGAGTATGAGTTTTGAGTGTGAGTTTCGGATTTGAGTGTGAGTGGCCGAACGGAATTCAGACACGAAATTCAAAACCTCCACTCAAACTGCGCCTCACACTCATTTGAGCAGCCACTCAGCGTTAAAAAATCATAAGAAACAATTTGAAACTCTAATCAAACATCGACAATTCCGTTAGCGGTGTTATATTTTTATCGTTTTATTTATTTTGTGACACAAAAATTATGCACGAAGGTATAAAAAGAGATCAAATATTCTTAATTATTTTTGCAATGTTTCTAAAGCTTTATGTACGATTCAAATTGATTTTTTGATTTAATTGCAATTTCTTTCATTTATATCGACAAAGTTAAACGCATTCTTGTTTGCTTCCATGTTTTTTTTATTGCACGGAATTGCCGTGAATTCTCTTTTACCACGCGGGTCTCTAATTGTAGCTACGCGGAGATCCGAGGGCCTGAATGGAATAATGAGCGGGTTTCCAATAGTACGGTCACTAAGAGTACGCGGGTCACCGGAAGTCTTTTCAGTGTTTAAGTGTACAGTAGTTAGTGTGGTAAACCTAACTTTTTACCCACTAAATAGATTGAATTAAATGACATATACTTTTAAGTCGCTTACAAGTGTAAAAATTCTTGTTTTTAGCCTGTTTATTTCAATTAGAGTCAGAGTAGTAAAACGGTTAGTTTGAATAGTACGCGGGTCTCTATCAATGCGCGGGGGTCGGAGGGACTGAATGGAATACTGCGCGGGCGTGGTATTAGAAAATTTACGGTATTTCCATTTATATAATGGCTTTGGAAAATAATAATATATAATATGTATATGTATTTGTATCCATACAACCGAACTTCGGTTTTTTCGGTTGGTTAGATATATCAACCTTATGTTGTCATAAAGATCATCGTCATCACGATTCTAGGAAAAAATGTTCCCGAAAAAGCTAGATCATGAAAATAAATACAATGTCCAAATAGGAAATGTTTTTTTGGTAGCTATACCACCCTAACAATCAAAACCATCTTCTTGATGGTTGGATTTTGCTACTTGCTAGGACAAATAAGCCGATTGACGAATTCTTGAGGTCCTATTCGACCGAATTGTTAGGATTTTTCTCCAAGTCAGCCGAACCCGAGACGCAAATGGGGGCTCCAAGTTAGCCGAATCCATATTGTCTAACGTGGCCAGCTCAGAATCCCGCTCGGATGGGGATGTAAGCTGGGCGAATAAATTATGCAAGCAATTCAAAATCAGAAAAAAATTTTGCATAAACGCTGACCGAGAACATTCGGTTAAATATATTGCCTAAAAAAGCTATCTAAATGTTAATGTTTTCAGCAATAAAATGACTTTGAAAGTCGAATTTTATCATTTTGAATTTGGCTTTCAGCTAAATTTTATTTTTTGTTCGTGATCTGGCTAACTGGCACACCCATTGACGAATCAGATTTGGCTGACATTGAGAAAAATCTTAATTATTCGGCCGAATAGGACCCCAAGAATTCGGCATTCGGCTTACTTGTTTCCTCCAGTCAGACTTGCTCACAAGGGTGAAACAGAAATAACAAAAAAGAATTCACTATAATTTATAAGGGTATAAGTAGCAACGAAACCATCAACTATCATGATGACGGTTATTATCGTTGTGCTGGTTAGGATGGCGCAAATAGCAAACGAACCATCAACTATCATGAAGATGGTTGTGATGGTTAACACGGTTAAACAAAGAACACCCGGATGTTTTCCATGTCATCCGAACCCAAAACCGAATGGGGGTCGAAGTTAGCGAGATAACGAACGAAACATTTAAGATGGCCGAATGCCGAATTGTCTAACCTAATGTTGTGGAGCTAACTGAAAAATCTTCACATTTTAGTGAAATAAAAACAGGTTATTTGGCCTTGCCAAAAAGTACAATACAGCAATTAAGAATAAAAAAACTAGTACAGTTTCAATTTCAACGCTAAAAATGCTGCCACGTGAAAACCAATTCAAAAAAATTTATTTAAGAAGTTATTTAAGAAATCAAATTCATTACTGAATCTTTAAAATTACGAAAATAAAAAAAACACTACTGTCAACTGTGACCCTACTGTCAACTATGACACTACTGTCAACTGTGACAATACTGTCAACTGTGACACTACTGTCAACTGTGACAATACTGTCAACTGTGACAATACTGTCAACTGTGACAATACTGTCAACTATGACAATACTGTCAACTATGACAATACTGTCAACTGTGACAATACTGTCAACTGTGACAATACTGTCAACTATGATAATACTGTCAACTTTGACAATACTGTCAACTATGACAATACTGTCAACTGTGACACTACTGTCAACTGTGACACTACTGTCAACTGTGACACTACTGTCAACTGTGACACTACTGTCAACTGTGACAATACTGTCAGTCAACTTTCACACAGAAAGTTGTGACGCTGTCAAACTCCCAATGTCAACTGTCAGAGTGTTTTGGGATAGCACATCAACTATAGATATACTTCATACTTGCTTTTCGAATCTAAATTAATTTCAGAACTGGAAACTTGTTTATGCTTTTAATTGGGTTTACAAATTTTTATTGCGTTAATAATCACTGCTTTTTATTTAATTAACTTTTGAAGCCGTTTTTAATTGTATTTACTGTTTGTTAAACGCTTAAATTGCATTGAAATTAGAACAAACATTAAAATCCTACGGTGAAAAACCACGTGAGTGGAGTTTTGAGGCACCGCGGGGGTGCCTCAAAACTCCACTCAAAAATTTTGAGTGTCCCCTCATTTTGTTGAGTGAGTGTTGGTCAAAAATCTTTTCTGAATTCCATTTTGAAACTCACACTCAAAATTGCCTGAGTTTGAGTGTGAGTGACGCTAAGAAAACCAATCTAGAATTCCACCGTAAGTATCGAAACTCTGTCAGTCTTGCCCATTGGAAATTCAATCATAATAGGACATTTTATACATTCAACTTTTAGACTACGCTTGTGTTTACCAATTTAATTCGCATATTCTGAGTAATTCCTGTGTCAAATTTAATTTAATATCTCATATTACTTCTTTTCAACAAACTTAAGGAATTTACGCCTTAGCCACAAACACTAAACATATGTGGGTAGGTAAGGTAGGTATGTACATAGGTTCATAAGTGACTGACTGACGAATTACTACGAGGTACTTTTCGTGCTGTACACGTAATATGTATAACCCCAATTAACTAAACACATGTATCTATACAACAATAAAAGTGTCCTTATATTACTTGAAGCAATTTTTAGTCTAGTCTGTATAAAAAACGTATTAAGTACTTAAGTACACACTATAATATGCAAACAGAGACTGTGTACTTGTGAAACTTTGGTTTTGATGAGCCTCAAGCCCAGCAATAGCAGGGTGTGAAAGAATTAATGAGTATCAGTATTTATAATAATAATTACAATTTCATTTTTTAATTTTTAGTACATAATTTTGAACAAAGTCAATCTATTTAGTATTGTCTGCTTTTAAAAAGATTCAAACCATGATATTACATACACACTGTTTCAAAGAAAGCAATACGTGATAGTACACTGTTTCAAAAAGGCAAAATGTGATATTACACGATATAAAACAGGCAAAACGCAATATTGCACTTTTTCAAATTACGCAAAACGCTATGTTGCACTTTTTTTAAAAAGACGAAACCCAATATTACTTGTAAATAAATAGTAATGGTGAATACATAGTTAATATCACTCTTGATCAACGGCGGCAAAGCGCAATATAGCTTTTTTTTTCAGAAAAGGCAAAACACAATGTTGCACCTTTTCAAAAATGGCAAAACGCAATACTGCACTTTATCAAATAAGGCCTTTTGTGCTCTTAACAACAAGGCATATGCACAACCTGCGGTACAATGTAATTTTATTGAGAAAGCTTGTACATTTAGTTAATTATTGTTTTGTTTTATTAGTTAGTACGTAATCGATCATCATTCGTAAGAGTAATTATCTACCGACGAGTTTTTAAATATTTTCATGAGTACTATTATTACATATACCTACTGTAAAGATGAAGTTTAAACTTATATAGCTACAGACAAAACTATCTGCCATCCACTTACATTATAATTAAACCTTCGCATCGGAGCTTGTCTGGGGCTACGTTGGTAATTACGTAATAGAAAAAAAATGTAGCTTTACAGATAAATTATTGTGAGACCTTGGCGATAATTATTATTATTCAAATATTGTGTCCAAACAAACCTTTACATTGCATTGTACTGTTAAGTGCCTGTATATGTAATTATGTATATGTAAGTATAAAAATCTATTTCATAATTACATTCTTATAGATACATACATATGTATGTTGATAGATAGTACTCAAGTGTGTCCGTCCGTGTCCACACTAAAAACAATTTTTTGTCTACTATATAATTACACACCTCTATATAAAGTTACATGCTACGTGATACAAATAGCAATTATACCTGAACAACTTTAAATCGTACTTGTTACTAATCAATCCAAAGCAGTGCGTAAAAATTTTATTAGCCAAATAATTTTGGGTGTGTCAACAGCAGTATTTCATTTGATGGAAAGTTTTTCAAACTAAAGCATTAGCTAAAACTAAATTAGTTTAGTGTGCCTATTTGATTTAAAATGATTTCTTTGACGACTTTAGCTATTGCAAGCGCAATAGTTGCACTCTTGTACCTTTATTTTAAGGAGGAGGATCATGGAGGGAAGCGATTGCCAGGTAATTAAATTACTTTAATAAAAATATTCAAATAAAAGTTTTTGTTTAAGTTTTTAATTTAACTTTTAACCTAATAATAAATTATAACAAGGAGTTAACTAATTTATTCTTTGGTTGATTTTGTCCACAGGGCCGAGAGGTCTGCCAATTTTGGGAAGTATATTCTCACTGAGCATTACCCCACACATCCGTTTTGGTGAATGGATTAAGTACTACGGCAATGTTTTTATGGTTAAAGTAGCAAATTACAGGTAAGTCAATACAAATTATGATTACGTCAGTTATACTTTCAGAATTATAAAACATTATGCATTTCATTTCGGTTTTGTCCATTATGAACTAAAATTGCAGAGTTGTAGTAATCAACGACGAGAAGATTGCCCGAGAAGCCTACAATAATCCCGCATTAAATGGAAAACCCGATTTTTTGCTCTTTAATATTGTGTCTGAAGGGAAATATGGTAATAACCTAAAAAAAAAAGAATCAAACACAAATTGTATTGTTCAGTTATTAATCACTAGATAATTAGATAAAACTAATTAATGTACAAGTTTGTGTTAATTTTCGGTTTTTTTCCAGGAATATTTTCGACTCAAGGTCACGCCTGGGTCGAGCAACGCCGCTTCACCCTTCGTCACTTACGTGATTTTGGTTTTGGAAAAACTGCAATTCAGAGCCTTGTCATGGAAGAGGTGAACGAGTTTGTGGATTGGCTTAAATCTCTAGAAGGTCAATCTTTGTCCCCGAATCGGAAATTTAGTTTGGCCACAATTAATTCCCTTTGGCAAATCATGACCGGAAAGCGCTTTAAGCAAACGGATCCTGAGCTAACGAATATGTTGGAAACGTCAAATAAGTATGACAGACTTCACTATCGCTAATTTGTTGTGGCACAATAAGGGCTCTTTCAAAATTCAAATTAAACTAAATTATTGTTTTCTAAACTAAATTAATTTAACCGTATTTTGCTTTTGACAGAGTATTTGCCGAAGCCAGCCTAAATCCCATCCTCCTCTTTTTCCCAGGTCTCGTTGAATCCTTCCCTAAACTCACCGGTTATGCCAAAGTTAAGACACTTATTCAACCATTCTTGGACTTGACTTTAAAGCCAATTCTAGAACACAAAGCAGAATTTTCAGTGGATAATCCTCCACGAGACTTCATCGATTCTTACCTACAAGAAATCGAGAAAACTACGGACCCACAATCCACGTTTTATAAGGATCAGGGAGGTACGTCATTAACACCACAATTGAAACCGATTTACAGATTTTTTTTAACCTTTTCGAAACGGTAATATTTTTAGTTTTGAATGTTTTTTAAAAAGGGGAATTTATAGTTCTGACCATTTGAAAACGGTAATTTCGAGTTGTCTGACCTTTTAAAAGTGTTGTTTACTAGTTTTAACCGTTTTGAAAAGGTGTTGTTTACATAATTTGACCTTTTTAAAAGTGCTATTTACTAGTTTTGACCTTTTTGAAAGTGCTATTTACTAGTTTTAACCGTTTTGAAAAGGTGTTGTTTACTAAATTTGACCTTTTTAAAAGTGCTATTTACTAGTTTTGACCTTTTTGAAAGTGCTATTTACTAGTTTTAACCGTTTTGAAAAAGTGTCGTTTACTAAATTTGACCTTTTTAAAAGTGCTATTTACTAGTTTTGACCGTTTTGAAAAGGTGTTGTTTACTAGTTTTGAACATTTTGAAAAAGTGTTGTTTACTAGTTTTGAACATTTTGAAAAAGTGTTGTTTACTAGTTTTGACTGTTTTAAAAATTTAATTTATGGAATTACAGACGTTTTTACTTTTGTAAAGTATTATTTCCATGGCTTGCCAGTTGCGAATAGGTTAACCTATTCGAGCAGTGAAAATAATGCCTTATATTTTAATGTAGACAAACAGTTGGAGAACATGATTGGAGATTTATTCGGTGCTGGGTCGGAAACAACTGCTTCAACCTTATCCTGGGCAATCCTGTACCTCACAAAAAATCCTGCAACACTAAAGAAGATGCAGGCTGAGATCGATTCGGTTGTTGGACTTACTAGAGCAGTAGTTTTAGATGATCGTAAAAAGTAATTTATTGATGAATCAATACGCAGTTCGATTTCTACATGAATTTAATTCAAACTCATAATTAATATTGAACTCTGTATGACTTGTGTATGTTAGCATGCCCTACTCGGAGGCAGTTATTCTAGAAACCCTTCGCAAGAGCTCAATCACACCCGTCGGAGTAATTCATGCAGCCCTTGAAACTACAACCTTACAGGGTTACACGATTCCAAAAGGAACCTGGATTCTGGTTAACCAACACTTCATCCATCATGACCCGAAGATTTGGGGTGACCCAGAAAACTTCCGTCCCGAAAGGTGGCTCAGTCCAGATGGAAAGACAACTGTTAAAAATGATGCTCTAGTAGCATTTTCTGTTGGCAAACGAAACTGCATCGGTGAACAGATTGCAAGGGACAGTGCATTCCTATTTTTAACGAACATTGTTCAAAAATTTAATATTGAATTCGACAAGAATTTACCCGAACCTTCTACTGAGCCCATTCCTGGCTTCTTCTTGGCTGCTAAACCTTACAATGTGATTATGAAAGATCGTACTGTTTAACCAAAGTAGCTAATAGCAATTTCACGTCACCTCAATCTAATTTGACACTAATGTTCACATGATTTATGATTATATTGGCAATTAAAATAAATTAACAGATGCAATAAATAATGTATCAACATGTCAATTTGTTTATTAAATTATCTAGTTTGTGACACATACAGACTACACATAAGTAAGTAAATAGAGAAGCACTGAAATAATGGTTTTATTAATTTAAGTGTACGAAGAATCTAATAAAAGCTTTTTCAATGCCTTGCGTTCTAAAATGTGTAAATATCATTTTTACAAAAGTGTAATGTACCTAAATTAGTAATCACTGTCATCATCATCAGCATCATCACCATCCTCGTCAGAGTCCTCATACTTTGACTCTCCTTCTCTGTCTCGTTCAAAAGCATACACGGCGCGAAATTCAAGACCTCGCGCGAAAGCACAAACGATAAAATAAATTGTTAAACCGACGTAGATGACGTACGTGACAATTAGTACATTTAAAATTGTTTCACGGTACGCCAACACATCCGCAACGTTGACAGAAAAAAGTCGCGCTAAATGGGAATTTGAATCTGGATTATTTTGCCGCTCAATGAGCTCAAAAATGAAACCTAATAAACTAAAGAGAACGACGATGCTGGCAAGTGTGCACCCGAGGTGGGCAAGCATAATTATGGAATTTATCCAACAACCAATGGCAGAACCCAACTTTGGCAGGAAGCATTTCTGCAAAAAAATCAAACTAATATGAATTTATTAAAAATTATTAAAATAGATTAAAGCTAAGGTTCAGGACAGGTCAGTGAAATTATTAAGTAGTGTGGGATTAAAACACAAAGTTGAGAATAAATTTTAAACTTACACATGCGACGGAGAAAACCAAAATCACTCCTGCCACGCAGCTTCCAATTCCACCAACTAACACGAGAGTGTGGTAAGCTAAAAGAATGTACAAAAACGGTTAATTTCGTCAAATTAAAAACTAATTATTTTTGTTAGTTTGATTAGTTTGAAAATTCCGTCGCACCAAATGTCGATTGAAGTAGTGCTTACTTTCAAACTGTTCTCCCGCCTCCTTGAACCCCGCGCAGCCCATTAATTGTGACAGAAGTTGCTTGATACTATTGGCATTCTCATAACCGGCGCAATTACTACTAAAACCACTTCTTTCAACGCCAAAGTCCAGTGTATCATTCTTGTTTTTATATTTTTGAAAAAGGTCGTACTTCTTGTCAAAGTTCAAATTCAGCTCCGATCCATCCCCGACATCCTTCACTGTTTCCTCGTACTTGGCGCGGTATTTCAAATATGTGCGCATTCCGGACGAGTACTGAGTTAGCATAGCGGACGCTCCATCGATAACGTCCGACCAGAAGAAAATCGGAATGCTAACCAACTATTTTAAATACCTCATGTCAAACGTTTAAATTATAAACTAGCTTGGAATATGGCCGTTGGCCTTAAAACGTTTTGGCGGGAAACCCAATTTCTTACAATTTGAAAAATCCCAATGTTGACACAGACACTGGAGAGGCTACAGCAGAATTCAAAACAGCAGCAAGGATTGAACACGCAGGGCTTTCCACGTTTTTCTTCTTTGTAATTTTCATTTTCGTCCGAGTCGATTTCCTCGGTGGAGTTGTCGTCGTCTTCGTCTTCGTCTTCGCTGGACTCGGATTCGATTGGCGGCTTTTTTAAAGTTTGCTTTGAAGCATCTGCGCGAAGGATTCCTTTGACTTCGTTAGCGTTGACGTTCGCATTGATTCCATCCTTTTCAGCGCCTGCGGTGTCAGCGGTGTCATTGACGTTGATGACATCATCCGCTGAAGACGTCATTGGCAATAAGTGACAATAATCCTCTTTTGCCAAATCCTTGGATTACAGATGAAAAATGGCAAGTGACAGCAACATTTGGTTTAGGTTCCGTTTCGGTTGATTCGGTTTACTTTTATAACGTTACATCACGATCAGCAGACCAGACCCAGACCATCATCACCATAATTATCATGAATTAATCGCATAAAAATACCTTACAAATTAATGCTTTTATATTATACTAATTTATTAATTACTAAAATAATTAAAACTAAATAACTAAACTAAAACCTGCTTACCTGCACTGCACCTTCGGCATTTTTGGGGGAAGTGTGTAGAATGTAGAAGAAACTAATCTAAATCTAATCTTACAACAAATCTCTCAATGAAGATTATAGTAGTACCAATATTTATTCTATATTATCAGGGACAAAAATTTGTTTTTCAAATCAATTTTATAATAATAAAAAATATTATTATCATTATTATTAATAATAAAAATTATTGTAGTTAGCTTTTAACTCTATTATTAATTAAGTTTATTTTTTTTAGATTCCTCTTTCCTCCAAAAGTCCAAAATATTAAACAAAAATTGTTACGTCGTATGTAGTATTGTGCAACCGTTGCCCAATTATAATAATGGATTTCTACAGAGACTCCGCAGAGATTTAAATATTGTTATTTTTTTTAAATGACTTACATACGATACACCTTTCTGCAAAGGTCAATTTTGCAAAGCAAATTAAAACTTGTGCATTTATGCTGTATTGGTTAAAAACCTTTGTTTACCTGTAGGTTTACTCATTAACTGTACTAGTGACACACATCTCCGAAAAGGTATGCAATGGTTTTTGAGAGGAAATTAATGTGCATTGTTTTCCAATTTGACCCAACCTTCTTGGCCTTGGTTATTATTATTATTATTTTCCTTGGGGTTCCGACACTTCCATAAAAGAAAGCTCGGATGTCGTCGAGGCCAAATTAA
>JAQFZC010005812.1:0-13503 GCA_034695205.1 Dicyrtoma fusca
CGTCTGGCCTCTGCCAATTTCTGGCGGGCCGACTGATTTGGTCAGTTCTTGTGATCTGCTCACTCCTTCCTTTACAATTTTTAAGCTCTAATGAACCTTTATATTAATCAAAAAAGCGTTAAGACAGGCTAAACATCTTGTTTATTATTTTTTGCTTGTTAAAGTTGTAATCTGTGTTTTTAGAGCATACGCAGCTACGAATTTATCTAAATTGTTTCATATCCAAGTAGATTGGGCTAAACACTATTATTTTAAGGACATGAAAGCACGAACCTTGTAATTACATGAGAGTAATAATAATTATAACATTTTGGTATCACATCCGTACTATAAATGTTTGTGTGACCATTATGAACAATCAACTGCTTTTAATCAGTCCCAAATAATTATATGCTCAGGAATGTGAATTCATAACGAACTTGGGATGGGATGGGAGGGAAGCTCAAAATAGTGAAAATTACTTCAGTTTTGTCAAGTATGGTTGTTTCTTCGAAGCTTTATTTAGTAACACAAGTTTGACAAAGTACTATGAACACGTTAAACACGTTGTGAATGATGAGGTGAGATGATGTGGTTACCCAAGTTCTCGTATCTACACGCATACAAGAATGAAATAAATATAAAAAGTCAAATAACCCTAAAAAATGTAAACTCGTGGCTTCCCATTATGCGTTTAAATCGTTTAGCTTCAGTTCAGTCCTACGACTTGCTTCGGGTCGGCATTGAACTGATGAAGTTCTGAAGTTAGAGGTAAACTTGTTTTTTTTTATAATAAATTTTGATTTTCCAGTTTCACCGGCAACTATACTTATACATATATCTGCATACCATACATCAAGTCAACAAACAATAGTCACCCCATTATCTATAGCCTTGGCTTACCTCCCAATCATCATACTATTTAGACCGTGCGTTTCCGAGTCAAAGTTACTCGAGTATTTTGACGATTTTATACTATAAGTATTATATTCAACTTCTTTTTCATTTCGCAACCGATGTAAGATTATGGTCTCATTCGAAGCGTAATGAAAAGAGGAGGGAATAAATGAAGTGGGGTTTTGGAAAAATGCGACAAGACACGCAATTTCAAAAAAACAAATTTTGCGCTAAACTTAGCATTTCGAGGGATACTTTTACAGGAACCCAAATAGTTGATAACCGAATTGGTCGCTTTTGGTCTTATTCGAAGTGCAATCGCAAAACAATTAGGAGTTGAAGGAAGCGACTTTTTCCAAAAATCGTTGGTTGTCGCGTAATCCGTAAAAAAGTCCCAAAAGGGGCCTGTTTAGTACGATTTTGCCGTATTGTACTGAACTCCTCCTACATTTTGCAGCTGATTTAAACGCTTATGGTCTTATTCAAAGCGAAATGTCAAGAAAAAATAGGTGCCTGCTGAAGCCCTTTTTTAAAGTATCCCGTTTCGAATCGAACGACACGTAAGGGGCTGTGCAAAAAATACATAACGCAGGTTGGTGTCGGTGGTTGTTCCGTTTATCGTTACAGCCCTATACCTACAGCATTGTGCAGGGGGCGCTAATTGCGTTACAAAAGGGGTAGGTGGGAACTAAAGGTCCGTTTTTTGCGTTATGTATTTTTTGCACAGCCCCTAAAAAGAAAGTTTTGCGGGAAAATCAAAAACGTAATGGCTTAAACAAAGTAACAAAGTACTGCCCAAGCAAATGAATAGGTGTTGAAATGGGTTGCAATGTTGCATCACCATGTCGTGAAGGATCAAAATGAAATCGATCTTATTTTAAAAGCCTTGAAACAAATACGACGCTGATAATAACTTTTCATTACGGTCACGTGTCAAGACAGTCCCGTGTCATAAAGGTCACGTGTCATAAAGGTCACGTGTCGGGACGGTCACGTGTCACGACGGTACCGTGTCACGACGGCCACGTGACCAAACACAGTGACCCGAATGCCTAGGGGGGAAGGGTAAGTCAAGAAGGTGTCGTCATTGTCTCTTTCAATATTCAGGTTTCTCGCTCATTGGGGCGCAACCCGTAGGGTTGCAAATCAGCTAGTTGTACTTAATCCTTGCACTTTTCTTGTAAAAAAAATGTTTCTAATTTGTGTACATTTGTAGCAGAAAACCAACACGCCAATAAGGCATAAGGTTCTACGTAATCATAAAACTCACCTTGAGATAATCTTTAGCGTTTGGTTAAGTTTTGCTCCATGGGTCAATTTAGCTGCATTTACGTCCGACTACGACCATACCTTTGGAAATGAGGATTTTGGCTTTGTTGTTTGTTTCCTTTAAAACATGGCCATGCAGGATGGACAACCAAACCAAACCTCAACCAAAATAAGGTTTTACCTCGATTAAACTTTTTAGGGACGATCAGTAATTTGCTAAAGAGAGAAAGACATACTTTATTCAAACAAAGCTGAGCCGGTCCTCCAATGAGGATAGCCCAACGGACTCAGTTTTGGACAAAGTTTTGCAAAGATGTTATTGATTATGATCATTAAATTGAAATTTTGAAAAAATGAAATTGGGAAAATTGATTAAAGAATCATAAATATCTGTACATAGTAATTTTGTTAAAAACAATAATTACTCTTACAGCTATGTATAACTTAAGCTATACTAACAATAAGTAGCGGATGTAAATATGTACATAGATATAAATGGAATTTGTATAGCCTAAATAAAAGCCTAGCTGCAAAATCTATTTTTAGAACATTTTCGTTCCAAACTAATTTCTCCGAAACTATCACGTGCGTAAAAACATTTTTGATTTTACATAATTCCTAACGAACCTGTTTACACCAAACAAATATGTGAACCGTGAAACTATAGTTTCAAGAAGAATGAAAGTTCAGAAATTTGCATTTCGCTAGTTTAAATTTCGAAAAAAGTTAAAATAGAATTTTGATATTGTTTGATGTTTTGCACCTGGAATTTGTTTTGCAGATATTTCCAGTTCATTTGTCATAAATACTCTCTCTATTGCATTGCCTCAATTACTTGCATTTTGGCGGTGTTACGAAAATTCCGTAGCTGGTGTTAACAATAAATTAATAGGGACTTGTTTATTACTTACTTAATTAGGGAGCATTCCTATTACATAAATTGTGTATCACCCGAAGTCGCCCGAAGAAGCACAATTTTATTATTAAAATCAAATCACCAATTTTAATGTTAATGCCACAAAGACAGTGAAGTCATCCTGGAAACTACATAGTACAAAATTATGCATCTGTGGCGAGTGTTGTCTAATTTTGTTTAAAAGGTCATCTCACACTGAAAAGAACAAATTAATTTCACGAATTAAATCAAGTTGGTCCTGGGCAACCATTTAAATATTTTTTGGGGTCGGATATTTACGGAAGCCCCTTTTCTCTTATCCTTTAATGTTTTAATTAATAATTCCCGGTGATTATTTTATCCTTCAATTAATTAATAAAAGAGATTTCTTCCCATTTCTTTTCTTCTTGCCCTTGCTTTTAAGCCCTGCGGCGTTCCTTTTTCTTGTTTGTTTCTATTTTGACTATATTTAAATTAAATATTTGTTGATGTAGCAAGAAAGAGTAATACTGCTATAGTTTTTACTTTTTTTTTTTTTTTACTCAAGACATTTTATTTAAAAAGTTTATTACAACGAATACAGAAATAGATGTCGTACATTACAGAGGTAATGATATACATAATATTGCAAAATATTTTCAATAGTAGTACAAAACTGCAGCCTAACTCAATAATATTTTTATTTTGTTACAAAAAATTACAATACTTACACGCAAAGTCATACTAAACTTGGTTGGTATATTATTAATATATTATTCTTGTAATGTTTTCTCTGAAATTTTAAATACTACAATAATTTATTATTATTATTTATTTTTATTACCATAATGTGCAAAAATGGAAAAAAGCCAAATTATTCATTTTACACGTAAGTTTTATTATTATTGCCTGCCAGTAAAGTAGCTCAAAACTTTAATTTACACTGTTAATTTTGTTTAAATTATTATCGCAGTATTAATTACATTTGGTTATTTTACGATACAATTGGACGCACGGCGGCACACGTTCAAGCCGAAACTATAAATGGACGTGAAAGTGAATTTTCAAATTAATCACTAAGTGAGAGAAAGACGAACTTTATTAACAAAACAAAGTCATCACTGTCCTCCAACGAGGATAGCCCAACGGACTCAGTATTCGAATCAGAATTAGTTTAACAGAAATTTATGATTATTTGGTATGCAACTTAATTAGAACCATTTTAATATCCACTCCAGATTAGTTAATATTATTTAAAAACTAAACTACGTACTTACTATGTAATTAAAAAATTAATAATAATTATTAATAAATAAATATACCTCATACCAAACCCAGTATTAAATAAAAGGCTAACAAACAAAAAACGTGTACCAAAACCTATGTACAACCCACTTAATTCAAATGCCGGATTCAAAATAAAAACAAAACAAAAACAACTATAAATTAAACATTATTTTATTACAACCTAAGTAAATTATTATTATCTACTTTTTGGATAATAAATTCAAGGATAACCCTTTCACAATAATTTAAAAAATCACATAATTTACTAAATAAATACGTGCATAAATAAATACTAACTTATTATTAACATAATTTCTAAACAGAATATAATTAAATAGTGCAATACGATACGATGCAATTACAACTTGCAATCCAGTAAAAATAATTTACATAATATTAACAAAATAATGTAAAGTGCTTATATGAAGACATTGGGTTGGTCGCTTGAATAAAAGGAAATAACAAATAAATAAGTCAGGAAGGAAGCGTAAAATAATAAATTTGTTTTTATAAATTGTACGTACAAATTACAGAACACTGAAATGGTAAATAAAATGGCTTTTTAAATAATCATATTATTATGTATAGTACCTATTATAAAATGATGCAACCATTATTTGAAACAAACCACACAAAATAAATGAATATTGCATGCAGTGAAATCAATACACTTAACAAAATTAAATAAACGCCATTTTTAACGAGACTACAGCACGAAAAATATAACGGGCTACACATATACGTATTGTGCTGACTAATGTTAATTCGTTAATTGCAAAGTAATTAATACAAAATAGAACCTAAACTATAAGTACTACGCTGTGTTAGTTGTACGCAGTATGAGTACTATTAAATATATTGTTTGTTCAAAATTGTATTGGCAGTGACAGTAAATTCATAGTTGGCATTGGCAGTAGCAGTTTCTGTAGTGGTATTTAAATTACCAGCGGAAATACTTACAAAGTTAAACGACTAAAATTATACCCCACTTTCACGACATAACTTTATAAACTTTAACGTTAATACTAATTAGCAAATTGTTTATTTACAAGATTAATAAATATTTATTACACTCATTGCCCAATAATGAAGTTCACCATTCCAGAAGTAGTCTCAGTTTCATTGATATCCCATTCATTATTTTATACATTTAATTTCTAATAAGTATAAGAAAGTAGATTCATCACGCTGTACAACTGATGGGCATAAAGAACTGACAGTCAAAAAAGCATTAAGCGGTTATTATTTATAGATAATAAATAAGTTGTTACTTTTCAGTTGGTCGTGGGTCTTCTCAATTACCTATTTCGAAAAAGCTCTGTTTATCTTCATTCTATTAGGTATATAGAGTAGACGGTACAGATATAATTACATTATCCTAGTTGCTAGTTTATAGTATAGGCAGGGATGCAGGTAGGCTGGAAAAGTCTTGCCGTTCCGAAGGTGGGTGTGTGATTGGTGGGAGTGCGTGGCAGTACAAATAGTAGTACGAACGATTACAGAAATATTACGTAATCATCTTAAAAATACTTCAGTCTTTAAATCTAGTACTTAAATATATGTTTGCAATTGATTATTTACAAAATTAGGGCATATATGTAGGTATACATAAAATATAGCGCTGACGACGACTCAAGGTGAATAATTATTTCCCATCTTCTTGGACCAATAACAGATAGCAATCTACAGTACACGTATTCTATTATACTTAACTTAATTAAAATTGAATTACGAGAGAATGAAGGACAGCAAGTATAAGTCTTCCATGTTTTTTGGTCGTAGTTTCCCGAACAGCAGCGAATACAGCTACAAAATACACCCGATATTATCAGAAATTTTTCTATTCATATTTCGTAGAAACAAACTTTCAAAATTGTCAAACTTTTAGTATAGCGTAAATGCTTGTGCCGAATTTCCTTAAAACCTGCACCTAACGTAGAAAAATATATGTTGAGTTTGTGGTACTTTTTCATGGAAAAACGATCCTTCGCCAATACAATTACTATATTTCTTATTTTGAGTGTTTTTCCGTGAAAAAGCACACCAGAAGGGTGTGTCCAAGAAAAATACATGTGAAACGTCAATCTAGTTGTTTTGTCCCAATTTCAACTAGTTACATGTATTAGACCTTTCTTGACCTTTTTAGGGCTCGAGTGATCACATTATTTAATGCAGCCCATTTTCATGACCATAATCAATTTCAGCAACGTCACAGCTTTCAAACGACATATCACATGTCAAGAATAATTTTAAAAAATCACTTTCCAGTTGTTTTTCAGTGATTTTACTGCACGGTTCTCGCAATCCCAGTTAGTTCCACTGCTACAAATCAACACATATGTATTTGTCTACGTTAGGTGCAGGGTTTGCGAAAATCCGCCACAAACCTTTACGCCAGACCCAAAAGTGCGACATGTTTGCAAAAATTCTACAAAGTTCCGCCATACATTTTTAAGTTGTGCTAAAGTGTCTTACTCTGAGATACGCCACTGTTCTTGAAGCTGGCATCTAAAATATCAGACGAAGGGCAAGCCGGAATCCGGTCCCTGAAATAGGTGCTTGAAATAGTAGATACTGCTTTCTGCAGATACGACTTTTTCAGTTTGGTTCAGCCTCTGAAATATTTGTTTAAAATTGTAGATATTACAAAATTATAAATTCATCCCCAATGCGCAGAGAATATAGTTTTGCTTTTACTATTTTTGTAATGAATAATTATATGCAATTAAGCAACAATGCATCGCAAAAAGGTAATATTTGGGGTTTTTTTCATTACCTGTTTTGAATCAAATTAAAAGCTTAAAATTGAACAATAGCTTAGAGAAAAACATTTTTATGTTTTTACCATTAAAGTTCCCTGAAATGTGGTTATTACGAATGGAAAACTGTCCTTTTATATTTCTAACTACATTTTTTTGAACAAATTGATTGATATTAGGACCAATTTTGGCTGATTGATTTGAACTGACGAAAACAGAGACAGTGGCTGCTGGTACAATGCAATGTTTTCCGTTTAATTACTACGTTGCGTTGCGGTGAGTCGTTAAACCATCACGGTTCCTACACTTTTGAAAAAATACTTACAAGCTATATTGTTATGGATTATAATATACCAGTCCCAACATTTTAATTATGTAGTGAGCTACGTTTTGCAATTATGAGAAGCGGATTTGACCAAACCAAAAATGTCAAATCTATAGGAAAGCCATATCTACAATTCAAGAACCTATTTCAGAGACCGTAATTTTGCTTGGCCACGGGCCGACTTTTTAGATCCCAGAATTATTCATTACAAAAATAGTAAAAGCAGCGTTCAAACTATATTTTCTGCGCATTGGGTATGAGTTTATAATTTTGTAATATCTACAATTTTAAACAAATATTTCAGAGGCTGCAAGAAACTGAAAAAGTCATATCTGCAGAAAGCAGTATCTACTATTTCAAGCACCTATTTCAGGGACCGAATTCCGGCTTGCCCGTCGTCAGACATTTTAGATGCAATGTACCTATACGAATATAACGCACATTTACTACTGAAACACAGGTTAACTACTGAGGTTAATGGGAGCATCCTTTTTAGTGTGTGTGTGATTGTTTGTTTCTGAATACTCCAATTGGACAGTTGAGGACGACGCAGAATTGGAATTTCTTGAAGACTCGGAAGACCCATCGTCACTCGTGGCACCTCCTGGTTGGTCATCCATGAGCTTTTGCTGACTGACATGGTCATTTGAATTACAACGGTAGAATTTACTGCCTTTGCGCTTTGGTGATGACAATGATGTGGATGACGAGGTAGAGGCTGAGGAGGATGAACGGCGAGTCGTTGTCTTAGTAACGGTCGCCCTGGAATCGGCACTGGTACCAGGACTGGCAACACAGGTGGCTGGACCAAAATTCGCATTGAGTTTGCACAGAGCTGACCTTCGATTCTCCAGAGCTCTCGTCGCAACTTCCCTCTCCCTCCTGGACAAAGGTTTTTTCTTGACTCTGGAGGACGTGATCACCCGGTAGGCTTCCATTAGCTCCTTGTCCGCTTTCTCCAACTCCCGCTTCCCCTCCATTCGATTCAGCTCCCGCTTTGCGTACAAATGAAGTGTCCTTAATTTCTCGGAATTGTACTCGTGAAGAGCACGAAGATGCTCATGAGTGTGCTTTATATCCTGTAAAATTTCATCTTTGGGGTCCTCCAAAGCCAATAGTGTGTCCGAAGATGTGTCCGACGAACCGGTGCCGGACTGAGATCTGGATCTAGACCGTCGTTGTCTTTGTACGCCTTCCATTTCCATTTCGTCGGAGTTAAGGAGCCCTTCCTCCAGAAGAACCTTGCGAACGCGGGCTTCCAGCGGTTGACTATTGTGCGGATTCACAGCTGTGGGATCACACGTGATGAGACCAACAGCACTGAGAAGGCCGGGTCGATCAAGAAACATTCCGTCACAGTGTACGTCCAACAAACTATTACCGTTTACACTACTCATGTCAAGGCGATCCGGATCGAATGTTGATGTGGATGACACAGTTCTGCTAGAACCAGCAACACCGCTAGTGCCGGCGTGACTACCACTACTGCTATTCACCGCTCCTGTTTCAGCAACCGTGTTACGATGGTGAATGTAGTTGGCAATGCTTCGGTCAACTAGAGCAGAAACCAAACGCTCTGTCAACGGACCAACTGTGTCTTGAGATCGTGTCTCGATTCGGTCACGGCAACTATTCATCACCAAATTACAATCATCATTAACTACCGAAATGCAAAAAGGAATGAATGAACCAAACCGTACGGTAAAAAATTGCAACTATGAACTAATATAATGAGCGTAACTACAAAAGAAGCTTCACTCACCGTAAAGTAGGACTGGAGGGTCCATTATTCTTGAAGTGTTGGCCCAAGGGTGGAATGTCAAATACTGAACTGGGCAATGACTCGTGCTCCTCAACTGTTCGTTCCAATATATCGAAATCAGAGTACGTGATATCCCGACAATAACTATCCGTATAATCCCAGAATTGATTTGGAGCAGCCTGTCGATATGCTGAAGACGACCCTCCATCTATTTTCAAATAGAATAACAAAATATGTACATACAGTTACTAAACAGACCCCAATCAGATAGAAATCAATGATACTATTAATTAAACAAGGAAAGCTTGTCTTCTTTCTCTCTCTCATTCAATCGCATCTTCTCACAAACGAAACTTAAGCGACGGATTCTTAACAATTACATATTGTTATCGTATCATCAACGACCTGCCTCTATGTACTTTACCGCCTCTAAGCCGTAAAGAATAAGGACCATGCACATGTATTCCATTATTTCCATCACACATTCCGGCTCTGACGGGCTCTGTATACTTGTCTTTTTTTGATTAGGCAACACGTTACAACATTTTCCACCCAAACTTCATTAACGTCACAGCATCATAAACAATATTATCTTTTCTAAGAGTAACATTATAGTGCTACACTACAAGTATGGTAAGGGTTGGTAAGCAAAATTTAAATGTAAGGTAAAAAAAATAATCTTACATCTCCCCAACATTTCACCCCGTTTATAACGCTAAGGGTAGTGCACATATTACCTATGTAGCGTATACATTACGAGCAAATTCCCTAGCTGATAGTATTAAACAACCAATACTTACCCATACCCCTTCCCCTCCCCTTGTTTTGCGCAGTATGTTTTACATTTATTTCCGCATTTAAAAATGTTAAAAAAAGTTGGTAAGATGGGGTTGGTAAGGTAAATTTTGAAAGTGTAAGATGTCGGTAAGGGGTTCTGAACACAGAAAAAGTAGGTAAGAAGTAAGATAAGGTTTTAATTTGCCCAGCTACCCACTTGACTTGGTAGGTATGCCTACTGAAAGCTATTGGACACGACCAAACTGGCTAACTATTACAGCAAACACTTATTCGATAAACATTAAAACTGCCAAAAAGTGTGTCCTCCTTACTCCTATTGAGCATTAGAAACGTGCTCTGACGTGATCATAATGCGCTCAGATGCAAGAATCCAAATTTTTGCCATCAACCAGTTCATAATACCGGTGTACAAATACATATAATTCTTACGTACGAGAAAGTAACCATTCACACTTCTTTTTCGTGGATACAAATCGTACACACCTATACATACCTATCTTGCTTTTCAAAAACCCGGGAATTTTTTCATACTTTTACAAATTTTAACCATTCATTTCACTCACTGTGCTCAAATAGCATCAAGGTTATACTGAAGGTAAACGTTAGCTAAAAATAGCTTTAAAAAATCTGAAAATCTAAGCATATTGGATTAATGCAATATATTGCGATTGGTATTTACACAAAATACCGGACAACAATGACAACATCCCCCTACACCAAAGTTGGACAAAATACCCCCAAAGTAATAGCTAGAGACATTTTTTAACGTTCAGAGTGGCAGAATTAATTTTTTTTAAAGCCATAGATGACAAATACCTAGGTAAACAAACCTTTAGCTTAAAAGAATTACAATTACAAAATCTCTTTCAGAAATCAATGTTATTTTAAATCAGCTTAAGATTAAAATTTACGAAACAAGCAAAAGCTCTTAAACATAAAAGCCTATTAAGCCCAGATTTTACTCTGAAACGTTTGAACCCCAAAGCACACAAGTAGTTACAGAAAATGAATTGATACTCCTGAATTTAAAACTAAAGACTACACTGACCTTGTGCCATGGAATGCGAGCGGTTTTGTCCAGTCCGGGTGGCAGGCTTTGTACTTCTCCTTTGACTTTTGCTAGCCTTATCCCCTTTCAATTTTTTCTTTGGCAACTTTTGAAACTTCAAACTAGACGAGGGAAGGAGGCCAACTGCAGCAGAAGGAATCCCACTTCCACCCCCGGGGGACAGAGACGAGCACGGAGAACAACAAGTGGACGCAGCCGTGGAAGCTGTACTGGCCTTCCGGTGCATAGCAATGCTTGGACTGGGTGACTTTGTGAGTCGAACTGGACTGGCGGCTGTGGCACATACGGACGAACTCAACATTAGTAGTTTCCCGGGTGAATTACTTGTGTTGGTCCGCGTTCCATGTGAGTGAACTACAGGTGACCTGGACGACAGGGAAGCAGAGCTTTCTAACAAATGTTTTTCCGGTTCAGCTGACTTTGGTGAGCACGGGACACCAAAGAGAGTCAAGTGCTCTTTTTCCAAAGAACGAATTCGGACAGATAAATGAGACCAGAGCGTTTCTAATTCCGTCTGAACTCCATCCACGTCTTCTAACGTGATGGGACAGCTACTTAAACTTGTGGCAGCAACCGAATGTGGGTCTTTCTCCGACTTTTCTCTTTCTTTGCTCTTTCCAGGGCTGCCTGCAGGAATGCTACTAGACGCTGAAGTTCCTGCTAGTACTGGTGCTAACACTGAATTGGAACAAGCATTATTCGGATGATTTGAAAGATGATGATGCTGACGGTGTGAAGGGGATAGCTTGGGTTGCGGTATTAGTTGTTGGTTTTTAATCTGAATGGTTTGTTGGTGGTTGTTCTGAAGGTAGTTGTTAAAATGACTAAGCCTCGGGAAGTCTTTTAAATTATTCAAATCCGAAAGGGTAAAATGTGGAAATGGCAAAACAGTATTTAATAAACTATTCGTACTGTTGTTTACTGAGCTTGTATCTGTGGTGACCGACGGAAGTGACTTGGTCAACAGGGCAGACGCAGAATTTGAATTTGAAAGGGTCGTAGAAGTCATCGTCATAGTGGGTGGGGATGGGGTAGCCGTCATAGTCTTTGAGCTGATGATAAATTTTTTGGCAGCTGCAAAAATCTCAGAAGCTGTCGCAGCCATGGAGGATTTAATATCTTCGATTGTTGAGCAAGCAGAGCTTGACGTTGAGGCCGTCGGACCGTCTTTTTCTCTTTTTAATCCAGCGCTGTCCAACGAACCAACATGGCCGTTTCCATTAGCGATGTGATTCTGATCCGTTCGACATCTTTTACTTGGTGGTTTTGACTTCATTTTCAATAAGTTTTTTGAATACCTTGGCTACTTCTTTGTTGTAATTAGCAGCTGCTCTTTCCATCAATATAAAAACCGAAATGAATTTTTTGCTTTTCGTCCAGCCTCAAGTATATACGACGGACACATTCAAGTTAAGAGCTGTGTAAACCATGGCCGTGGTATTCATATGAATGTGAACCTTGTCAACAGTTTCTGTGTGGAAGACATAAAAAGGTAGTTTTGAGTAGGTCAACTGACAAACAAACTACTCAAACGTACCAGTTAGTTATTTGTAGTTGTGAGTTTGTGAGTGAATAATTATCAACATTTGACTGAGCTTAAAAGGAAGACGACGGCAGATGAGTTATTAGTAACTTTTTGTCTTACTTAATGTATAGGATTCCATGGCACCATGCAAATAAAAAGACCTACCCACCCTACCATATATACCGTAAATGTCCCAATAACTCCCTAGCCTGTAATAACTCCCTAGAAAAAAAACTAAACTTTGTAAATAACTCCTCAGGGAGCTATTAGAATTAGAAGTATAGTTAAAATGCAGAACCATGCCATGGAAATGGAATGTCACTGTCACTATAGGTATACGTACGAAACGATTCAATAGCACTTAACCTTTTTGTCAAAAAGTCCCATTCTATGAAAACATTCTCGGTTTGCTAGTTTTTCGTAAACTGACTACAATGAAATGGGCTCTCGCTTAGAGTTCTTTATCTTCAGCTTTTCTCAAATCAACGACAACTGAACTTCAAATCCAGGTGTGTTAGGTGTAAAGTTGAGTCACTCGCTAATTAGTTGAAGTTATCTTTTGCCATTAAGTGTAAGCTACAAGTTTTATTTAATACGAATCATCAAACAAACGACTTATCATTGAATGGGTAAAAACGGACAAAAAGGACGAAAGATTCGACCAAAAAGTCTTTTGGGTGTGTGGAATCACAGCCAGACATACTGGAAGTGAAAATGAAACGATTTCCTATTTGATGGATGAAAATTTTTAAGAGTGCGCTCGATATCTAAAATTTTGGGCTTTGTCGATTTACTGATCAAAATTGTTCCATAGAGATTCAGGAAGGAACAAGACGAAAACAAAATTTTGATTGATTCTGATGCATACATGTCACATGGCATGTAGGGTAGGTGCACCTAAATGTGATAAATTTTCGACAAGTTTTGAATTGCACCTCATGGAAACCTAAGAGGATGAA